>OY282641.1:127769568-127994568 GCA_958299015.1 Tetanocera ferruginea | reverse complement strand
ACGAGCACCAAATGCGAAGCGTAGCTAATAAAAATGTGTTCCGCGAGACGAAGGCAAGAGCGATAAGTTAGTTGTTCTCTTTACAAAGGTTTTGAACTTTTCAACTTTTGTGCGATTACTTTTAAATGACACTGTGTGTTTTGGTATGCAAGTGTGTTGGTTTGTATGTACATGACAGTGCGAATCGGCATATCAAATTGCTTTTCTATTGATAATGCCTGTTTAACAAAATCAACTATGTTTTTAGTTAAATTGTAAATGATATGAGGAGAATTTGTTGTTGAGGTTAAAGCCCAGGTCGTTGATTAGCAATTGAACCAAAGTGAACTAGAGCAGTAAGTTATTGATAAGGCCGAGGCTTAGACTTGATATTTTTTTAAATATGATTTGCTGTTACTTCCTGAGTTATATAGTTTTATGCTTCGAATTTCAAAATACTGTTTTTTTTGCCTCGTAAACGTTAACATTTACTTTAAAAACCTTTTGAAATCTTATTCCCCAACCCACTGCACTAGTGATAAAACGCTAATTTACTAGTCAGAGAAATTATGATGAGATAAACTTAATGCGGGTGAAATCGAACCATTTTGGACCTATCAGGATTAATCATTAACAATAACCGCAACAAAATTACATGATCTACAAGATCAAGTGCTTTCAAGAGATCGAAAAATAAACCTGCCACTCCACTAACTCCTTCATGAAGGCCTTTGCATATGAATCGCACAACATTTAACACTGCATCCGCAGTACTACAACTCCGTCTAAATCCAAATTGAAAATCATACAGAAAATTATTCCTTTCGAGGTAAAATTAAAGTTTATTAAATATAATATTTTTAAAAATTTTCAAAATCGTTGAAAGTATTGAAATTGGCCTTAATTTAACCACAGTCGAAAAGTTGCCCTGTGTTGGTATAGGTACTATCTTATGGATCTTTAGAACTTCAGGATACTTAGACGAATAATTTTATCAAAAATCTTTATCAGACAGGTGCCATGTCATCAACGCATTCTCTGACAAATTTAGTAGAAATGATCGATGTAACTCTATATTATCGAGCTTAAATTAATACCTTGACTGAGAAAGAGTGCCAAAAAAATTCAATTTTTGAAAAAATTTAACATCCATGTTTTGTTTTACCTCTCTTGTCAAGGAAATTAATTATTAAAGTAAAAGTAATTATTAAACGTATCAGCCTTTGTCAGATCAGAATTCAATAGTTCACCCTGAGAATCTCTTAGTTTGATTACCTCAGTCTTTATTTTTTCTAGGGTCTTATTAATAAAATTCCATGATTTTTTTAGTGATGCCCTACTCTCCGCAATCCATCTTCATAATAGATACTCCTACAAGCTTTGACAGCATATCGAATAACCCTACTAATATTGAGACCTTCATCAATATTCACTTTGTGCCTAGATAAACTTTTGCTTCTTACCAATCTTTCTGTCATCAAAATCAGTCTCTAAAGATTCTTGCCAATCCATGGCTGCATTTCAAAACGAATTTTCCAACGCCTTCAAGAAACTACATTCTTATATCGTCTTCAGTTCGAAACCGATCTTGTTGACACACACTCTTCAAAAGCCGGTATTTTAAAATCACCCAGGAATGACTTGCTAAATGCAGCTCTTGAACTGATGTCCCGCAGGCTTAAGTTTTCCCAAATCATCTCCACGTTTTTATTTTTTCTTTCCGAACTCTGTAAAAATCTATATATGTCTTGTTTTATTATATCTCCATGCCACAAATTTTTAGTCAACGTCTCGGTATGAAATAATTTAAGCATCCAGTTAAAGTATACATAAGTAGGTATTCAAAATCCCAAAAGCTTTGGTGAAGTTAGCTATACATTTTTTTTATGACCATTCAAAGTTTTTGAGATACAAGTGTGGCAAAGTTCTTTTACTGGGTGCTTGAATCATTCCATCCTGAAAAATATGTCGTACAGTGTATTCAGACTAAATTTTTGTCGGTCCCCAATAGCTTCCACAAATACATCTATATCAGAAGAAAATGTGACAACTTTCCATCAACTCCAACTTTTTCAGATATATCCTCAAAAAAACCGGAAGTAATTGTTAACTTATTTGGCAAATTTCTTCCGCCAGCCACAAATCATAACAATGAACTGGACTATGATTATTTTTCTTTGTTAAAGAAAATCTCGCACGCTTTCATTCTTCTTAGGCTAAAAGCCTTTGGTTTTACATCTCTATTGATATCAAGGGTAAGCTTTTCTCAAAGATCGCCTTTATAATATAATTTTTAGATTTACCAATTCGGAATCTTTTACAACTCTTTTACTTTTAGACCTCTATTGTTCCACAAGACAGTCCACCTTGAGCTAAAAGAATGCCTACTGGGTATGAAAGTAGAAGGTTTGGAACTCACAACTTTCCCTTTCACTTTACCTTCTTTTGGAAGCACTTTTTTGCTGGGTAGCCGAGAAAATAAATACTTCTTTATCAGAAGTGCCTCTTTGTATGATCAAGATGGATGGTATGGTTTCTCTTAGGGAACTCTGTCTGCAATGATTACTGGGAATCTAAAAGAAATCTCAATACCCAGGTCCGGAGAGAAGACTCCTTTTATGACTAGTCCCTCAAGCTTTGAGCTGTTTATGAAAATGTTAATGATTCCATGAATAATATGAGGCCTATTAATCCAAGCCTGGAGTGAAGAGATGCGCTTATCGTAATCTTGTTACTTCAAAGTAGACAGTATTAGAACGTATGTTTGCCACAGACGGTATCATCGTGTGTTTTTTGTTTATGTTAGACCAATGCTCATATTCCCTTAACCTCAGGGCTGCAACTTCCTTGACGATTAAGTCTAGAGAGAATAGATGTACGATGACATTTAATTCATCCGTTAGTGTAGAGCGAAGATAAAATTTCGGTGATGCACAGTTCTGCACTTGGTTAAGTTTATTCTGGATTGAGATTTTAGATGAGACCGTCCAAAATACTACTGCTCCCTAGAGAAGTTTTAGTCGAATGATTAATGTATGTGTTCATGGGACAATTATTATAGAAAATCCTTATTTTTGCACCGTTAACCTTAAAGGTCAGGGTATATTATCCGGTAAAGAAATGTATATATATTCTTGATGAGAGTCACCACGTGAATAGATATAGCCCTGTCCGTCCGTTGGTGTGTTGTCCGCAAACACAAGAAAAGAAGATGGAGTTGAGATAATTGCATGAAACTTGATATACCTTGTTTATGATGTTCACATAAATCTAAGCATTTGCACTATTGAATATTTTTGGAATTCGCCCACGGCCACACCTACCTCCCCTACAACCAACAAATTGAAATCACTGTATAGAAGGTTTTATTACAACGACAGAAAATAAATTTAATATGTATGTATTTTGCACAAAAACTAAGACATTTTAAAAAAATGGGCGTGATCCGCTTACAAAAACGCCCACCTCCCATACAACCCACAATATTGAATATACCATAAAAAGGTTTATATATGACCCACAGGGATTAAACTTGATATGGTTGGGTTTTATATAAAAACTCTGGTGTGAACACAAAATGGGCGTCACCCGCCCACGAACACGTCCTCCTCCCATACAAGTCACAATATTGAAATAAAATAAAAAGGTTTATAGTTATATGACCTACAGGGATTTAACTGGGTATGGGAGGATTTTATATCAAAATTAAGGCGTGAAAAATGGTTGTCTCCCACTCTTGAACACGCCCAAATCCCAAACAACTCACAATATTGAAAATACCATACAAAAGTTTATATATGACCTACATGGATGAAACTTTGTATGGGAGGATTTTATAGCACATAAAATGAGTGCACATAAAATGGGCGTCACCCGCCCAACTTCCATACAAACCAAATTAGTGAAACCTGTTAAAAACTGTTAAGGAATACATGGATTAAGAAGGTATTTTTTTTAGCTTTGAACCAAGGATTTCAGGTGTCAAACCTATTCAGTCAAGTCTACCTTGGTGCGGAAATAGGGAGATAGATAAGTAGGAGAGCAGGTGAAATAAAGAGAGAAATGTGTAGAATGTTGTATGTGTGGCGGAGTGCTATATCAACATTCGAACTTGAATCTGAGGCAAGTGTTATGTCTTTACCTCAGTCAGTTCGAGTTATTAAGCAATCTCATTCCAAACACATATCTACCACCAACTTCAGCTTCCAAAGTCATAGTGTTAATGAATTTTTCATTTCAGTTGATTAGAAATGGGGAAAGAATTAAAGAAAGGTAAAAGCGTAGGACCATGGCTATTCGGGATTCGAACTTACCACTCGCTTACCACCCGACTACCGGGGCCCCTTAATTCTCATTTCAGATAAGTTTTTTATTCAAGAGTAATACTTCCAGATATTTGCTATTGCTGAAATTGAATCATACCTTGTTGAGTCTTGGGGGCTTCAAGAAGGGAATTCTGTAAGTCCTTGTGAATGGAATTAGTTCTAGCTTCGATGGGTTAACGTTGAGTCCCCAGGTAACTGACCAGTTCGTGAGTGATACTATTTCAGTCTACATGAGATTTCGAAGTTTTTGTAAAAAGTATACTTTTTATAATAATAGCAATGAGAGAGGACCCGAGAGAGGACCCTCTTCTTGCTGGGTTCTTCTTCTAAAGAATGTGCGAAGCGTGGAAACCTCTTCCTTCGAGTTGGTTGCCCTGCTAGTAAGCATCTGGTGAATTTTTGATACAAGGAGCTACTCTACCCTTAGAACCGTCAAGGCCAAGGTGATAATACTTGGTACAACTTTGTTAAAGGCCCCTAATATGCCAAGTAATGCTACCTGAATGTTCTCCTTAATTTCTAGGGATCTTTCTTTAGTAGAAACCAGGGAGTGAGGGGCAGTATTCGTTGATCTGCCTATCTTGATCGGCATCTATAGGATCGATGGTTTGTCTTAAACTTCAGTAATTCTTTCTAGCTGGGGTTTATCTAAGGATTTTACCACCAAAGGAAGATATTTGGAATCACTTTTTCAAAGAAATCTTGCCAAAAAAGCAACCGGATACAAGTTGCAAACCAATAAAATAGGCTAAATATGATAACACCTGAAAAAGAAAACAATTTAAAAAAAAAACTCGCGTGTAGCAACGTACACGTGGCAGAAGTGTAACTTCTTTAACAGTTAGAAATAAGAGAGATTTTAGTGTGAAATAGAGAGAGAAAGTATCTGAAAAGAAATTCAATCAATACGAAATGGAATAATAATTTGTTGATTCAATATTTGCATCACATATTAACTTTTATCTCTTACTTTTTATTTTTTCCGACAAAAATAACAGTTTTTTGTGCCTTATTGTTTTTTTGTGCAAAAATAACAGTTATTTACTACCGCTTTTTTTCGGTCAAAAACATCAGGTAATTTATATTTGTTCATGCCATGTTACCGATAAAAAAATTTTGATATTATTATTTTCATCTCATCGGTGAGACATTTTACACATGGTGTCAACAGTTCAATCTGCCAAGCGGCCTATCACAAAAACACAAATTGCTTGATATTTTTGACCGAAAAAATTAAAGTCACAAAATAACTGCTATTTGTGACCGATAAAATAAAAGTCAAAAGTAACCTTTATTTTTCCTCGAAATATACTAGGCAAGAAATTAACTTTTAAAGAATCAGTTTCAAATTTAAAAGCGACTTAATATTCCTGAGGCTGAGGACATTTGTAACATAATGGTATATTTGAAAAAGTCTTTCGACAATTTTTTTCATTTGAAAATTGTAAAATAACAGTTATTTTCGGTACTTGTTTTAGTTCAGTTAGTGTTTTAGTTGCTTTCGAATGTCTTCTCAACATTGTTACTTTTTGAATGCTGGATTGCATTTGCATAGTACTCTTTGAAGGAGCCTCCGAAAGCAGAGGCAAATCTTGTTTATTATTACCTCCTGCTTCCTGATCATAGTAATTGCTATGTTGAGTGAGGGCCTCGTAAAGCAGCGAACGTTGTTTGTTGAGTATTTCAACTTGGTTGGCTACAAAATTTTGTTGAGATGGTGACTGAGTTCCAAAATACATTTTTACAAAGCATCAGTGTGTTTTTGGGGATTGGTTCTTTGTAGATTCACCAAAATACACTGATGTTTCGTAAAAATGCATTTTGAAACTCAGCCGCTATTGCAATCACCTTACCTTTTTTTCCTTGCATACTTGTAGGATGAAAATTAATGTTACGGTTATGTTAATAATGTAATGTTAATGTTAAAGTAATGTTAATGTAATGTTAATGTAATGTTAATGTAATGTTAATGTAATGTTAATGTAATGTTAATGTAATGTTAATGTAATGTTAATGTAATGTTAATGTAATGTTAATGTAATGTTAATGTAATGTTAATGTAATGTTAATGTAATGTTAATGTAATGTTAATGTAATAGCTGTGTTTTTTACCAAGCGAGAAGTCAAAAAACGACTGCTTACTCGCTTAAGAATTTTTTTAAAACTTGGAAGCATTTTCTGAAAAGTCAAAAACGTTGTTTATGTTCTGATCAAATTTTTGTAAACAATTTTTGACAAATTTATTTTATATATCAAAGTTCTGACAATTAGTGATGCATAAATTTTCAGATTTTAACCATTGGAGACTCGGTTCTGAAAACAAACCCGATACTCAAAAGATTTTCAGTGCTAAAAGCTTAAGCAAACAACAAAGTTTTACATAATGAGTATATTTGATAAATTTTGTTTATCTTACCTGTTAAATTATTATGTATTTTTATTGAAATATTGATCTAAAGCAAATTATGAGTATTTCGTGAAAAGTATTTGGTACAAAAAATGTTCATTTCATACATCACTGTTGACTATCAATCAGATATAGTTGCCACCTTTGTAGGAAATTTATACAATTATTGAAACATAACTTGGAAGCATTTTTTTTCGTTTGGTCGGCAAACTTTTAAGCGAGTAACAGTTTCCTGTGTTATTTAAGCGAGTATACATATGATAAGCGGTCGTTTTTTAACTACTCGCTTGAAAAAAAACACAGCTAACGTTAATGTAATGTTAATGTAATGTTAATGTAATGTTAATGTAATGTTAATGTAATGTTAATGTAATGTTAATGTAATGTTAATGTAATGTTAATGTAATGTTAATGTAATGTTAATGTAATGTTAATGTAATGTTAATGTAATGTTAATGTAATGTTAATGTAATGTTAATGTAATGTTAATGTAATGTTAATGTAATGTTAATGTAATGTTAATGTAATGTTAATGTAATGTTAATGTAATGTTAATGTAATGTTAATGTAATGTTAATGTAATGTTAATGTAATGTTAATGTAATGTTAATGTAATGTTAATGTAATGTTAATGTTAATTATGTTATTTTCAGTATGTTACGCGTTCAGTTTTAATTACATTTGTTTGTCTGTTTGTCATGTGCCTACGTGGTGTTAAGGAATATATTCTGACTCTTAAGCAACGATGTTCGGGGTTCAATTCTCGGCAGCGGCAATAATTTTTTTAAATTTTCATATGAATTGAAAACGTTAACCTAGCGTCACGAATAAGAGACCTTGACTTTTCACTCGCCGCCAAAGAAGTTTCACTTCAAAAAAATTTTTATGAAGACGTGTATGAAGAGATTTATGGAATTTTTAAAAACACTAATGATAGAGTTCGATTCCTCAAGATTGTCGTATGGATTCTCTGATAAGCGACATAGAGTAAAAACGTACTTTCAGATTATGTCTTCCTTAGTAACTTTCACAGTATTATTTTATGTGTTTATTTCTCATATCTATTGGAGGGCTCAAAGAAACAATTTTTCAATATTTCCATTCCAATTCAACAGGTAGAATTTTAAACCATTCTACACTATTTATTGAAGCTTAATAAGAAATTTAAAGCATTAAGTCAACACAAACGATTTTCGAGAATTTTAAATCTTCATAAATGACCCTTACAATGGAACATTTGCATAAATGACCTTTACAATGGAATACTCTAGCAAATAGTGAACTGTATTTTCCTGTGAAGACAGTTACTTTTTTAAATTCTTATTACATCTTTATGAAATTATCAATGACATGTTCAAATTTCTCAATTTAATGCAACTTTAAACTGTGACAACTACTTCAGCTCAATTTAAGAGCATAGCTTCCGTATCCAATCTTTTAATTATAACTGACTTTCTATAAAGACTTGTTTTTTGTGTAGATGATTAACCGTATGCCTTGTTCCATTTTTTTTTTTTTCACAAAATCTTATCAAATTGATTTGCTTTAGTGATAGATATTCTTTTTTTTTTTTGTTTCGTTTCATCATCAAGTTGATAGAAAAACACTCAAAGTTGTTGTCGTCTCCTGCTCGAGTGAGGCAACCTCGAAGTTTAAGTTGGTTAGAAACTTGAGGTGTGCGTTTGAACGCCTTGCATCGTTGCACTTCACAGTTAACAACAGTGGTTGTTTTTTTGTTTTTTTTTTATATGTTTCAATACCGTTTCGATCAATTTAATACCTTGACAGTCAATGTTATACTTTAGCAGTAAAAAGAAACAAATAAATGAAAAAAAATAAAAGAACGTATGGACGGACAAATGCTTGAATGCAATCGCAACAACCACAAGTATTTAGAAAACTAATTACTGTTTGGTGTAGCGAAGCGATACACGCGCACCGCAAGCAACGGTGCAACCTGCACCTTGATGTTAAAGAAATTCCAACGGAATTAGATCGAAAAGTTGGCTCAAGCCGATCCAATTCAGTGCTAGAGAAAGAAAAAAAATTTAGAAATCAACCAGTCAACATCAAGCTAATGGCTCGCTAAAGCTAACTCTGTGGCATCAATTCAATGAATTATTAACACCTTCTGCCATTTGAACTAGACAAACCTGATGTCGAATGATGGGTAGGCTACGTTCGTGGTTCATGCTTAGTGTGGTGCATGATGCATAAATGTCGCATAAACTGGTCATGATCTCGATTAGAGCGCGCCTAGTCTTCGTTGTGGACATCACAATTTTTGTCTTGGTCGCATAAAAATCGCATTAATGGAAATTGATTTCTGGCATAAAATCAAATCAAGCCACAGACACTTGACTGGACCTGACCGACAAGATCGTTCGTTGCAAGCACATCCTGGCATGTTGCGTTGCATGGTGACTGAAATGATGCTGTGGCTGCTGTATGCAATGCAATGATGATGTTGTTGTTGTTGTTGTTGTTGATGATGATGGAGACAATGATGTGCAGCAACATTTGCGTTCACGAGCTAGCGCTAGTGTCTAACGTTCATTGCACTGAATTCCTAAAAACAGGTGCATAGCATATTACAACAATTACAACAACAGCAAAAGCAACAACGACAACCACTTGGCTGTTGCTCTATGCCACACCAAGTTTGCGGCCCCATCAGCATTGCTCATGCTATTCACTTTGGCAGTACAGCCGCCATGTTTGCCTAGGAGTTTCTTCCTTATTTGGCTGTTCTTGTTGTTGTTGTTGGAGTTGTTGCAGTTGTTAGAGCTGCACCAAATAATAATTAGCGCAGGTTCAAATCATCTCAAGCGCTGCAGTGCTGGTCATTCACTTTGGTTGGTTGGTTGCTTGCACGGTTGCATGTTTATTTAGGAGGCTCGATCGCTCACCTGTGCTCGATACTCATAGTTCCTAGAAAAAAAGTAAAATATGCTCGTGCGCTCTGATTTAAGTCTAAGCGTTGAGCGTATGAAATGTATGTGCAGAAATTAAAAGCCACAAAAAAATTTATAGTTTTAAAGTTGGTCTTGGTTTTTGTTTTTCGCTATCAACTATGTTGCATGCTTAATTCTGATGCTTGGCTGATTTGGTGGCTTATTAGCACTTGGCAGCAGTTGTTGTGAGCGCCTCGCTAAACACTTAATTGGACTTATATATATACTAAACATATATATTGTGTACTATATAATATGCCACTAATCGACAATCGAGTGCAAACAATAGCATCATAAAATATTTAAGTAGATCCATCCGTTGCTCTAGCGTCTAATGGCCATTTTTTTTATTTTTTTATCGCCACATTAAACCTTCTTAATAACATTCCATCAAAGCTTATGCCAACCTCTTGGTTGCTCTTCCTGTCTTGTGTCTGTGCTCAACATTTTTCAACGTCATAAAATTCTCTTTCAAATCTACTGTCAATGTTCCTGTCAATACCTTTAACACTTCATAGCAACAGGCAAAAGGCAAAAAATTAATAATCTCTAAGGAAACATTATTCTTGGCATTTATATGTGCAAGTCCAAGCTTTCTATGCTTGCAACTTATCTACTACTTATTGCCGCTGGTGCTGGCAGGCAGCAGCAACAACATGCCACATTATCTGCAGTTTCAAACTTCACAGTAACTGGTGTCGACATGCTGCAGCAGTTGTTGTTAGTTCACGACTGACTGGCAGGAGTAATTAGTGAAGAATCCAATAAAATCAATTAGAGAGAAGATCGATTGATAGATAGCAAAAGAGTGCCATAGAATATCAAGTAAAGGTTTCATTAGGCAGAGCTTTGTAAGAAATTAAAATATAGCATGTCTGAGGTATTGGGTACAAACATCTAATTAAGCAGCAAATGAATGGAAAGAATGTAAGAAAGCTTTTTCAAGCTTTTGATTTGGAAATTGTAAGAAAAACTTTAATTACACTATAGAACGCAAAAAAATCTGATATAGCAATATAGCAGATGTTGTAGTCTATTTAAGTGCCTGAAAACTGCATACTTGAAATTTAAAATGTAGGAGCTCTTCAATGGTTTTTGATCATAAGTTCGTAATTTTTTATTAGATTTTTAATATGGATATATCGCTGGAAGGAAAATATGCAGGCTCTTCTGGCAGTATTATCATATATAATGGCGAAGAAATTACTCTCAGGGTTTAAAAAGGGCGAAATTTGCACATATAGAAAACATCCAACGTATAAGTTGGCAACTTCACCCTTTCAGTATCTTTTAAGAACTCCGCCTTGTGGTGATGATGGTAGCCACTAGCATGTCCCAAGCCAGTGAAAAGGCGGAGGGCCGTAGCATCCGTATTTGGACTACGGTTCAATTATGTATGTCACTTAAAAACATAGGTTGCCATGAGCCCTCGCTTTATTGCTACCTGCTTATCCGTAGCAAATCATACAAAACATATTGTTGGCACAAGGATAGTCAAGAAACCTGGTTAAGCCACGATAATTACTGGTATGAATACAAATCTGGTATATCTCTATTGGTATAAGAGCAAAAGTGATGATAAATAAATTTCCAAATATAAGATTATTTTTATACGGGAATTATTGGTCACAAAAGCATAATATGATTCTGTCTGTGGGCATGCTATCATTCTGAGTAATTTTGTCTGCTGGCTGACCAAGTTTTCAAATCTGATTTAGATAAGGCGGTCAGTTTTGGAAAACCAAATAAGTGTTCAGAAGTATTTGAATATACCATGCATTCCAGTTGACTCGAAGTATTTTAGTAAATGTTCTTAAGATTCTAAGAAAAAAAAATTTCATGGAAAAATTCTTACGGGTTCAAAAGTTACAGCCGGATTAGTGAGAGCGCATTTTGCTTTTTCAACCTTTTTTTTTTCTTTGTTCACAAACTTTGAACGCGTTTATCTCGAAACCATGTTTTTCTTACTGGTTGCGGCACTAGCGGGTTCCTTTTTTTGACGAAATTTTTTATTTTTATTTTTATAAACTTGATAAGCTATCGTATGACACGAGCTTTTTTTTGAAAATTTTTTTCGATTTTTTATTTATTTAATTTTTAAAGTCAATATTTTTTTCGAAAAATACACTTTCAAATTTGGAACATCACCAAAAATTTAAAAAAGCTCCTGTCATACGATAATAAATAAGATTTAAAAGTAATTTTTTTTCCAGATCGAACAATTTTTGCGACTGCTTTTTTGCGCTTCAACCACGAGGCTCTCTTTTTTTCTCTGCCGCCAGTTTGGAACTCTATTAAACCATGTTGGAGTGAAAAATATTTCTTTTTGAATTTTTATACCCCCACGCGTACTGCGTAAGGGATATATTAATTTTGTCACGACGTGTGTAACACCCAAAAGGAGGCGTGGTAGGTATGGAAAAGTATATATATTCTTGCTCAGCATCACCACCTGAGTTGATTTAGCCATGTCCGTCTGTCTGTCCGTCTGTCCGTCTGTCGACACGATTACAGCCGTAATTTTTAAGCTATCGTAATGAAATTCGATATTTAAGCTTTTTTTAAAAAAAACTAAGGTCAAGTTCGAGAATGGGCTAAATCGGATGAAAACCTCGCCTACCTCCCATACAACCCCAAAATTGAAAACTCTACAAAGAAGCTAATATTAAAGCTACAATACTGAAATTTGATATATGGGCATCTCCCAAAAAAGGTTCACCAAAAGTGAAGAAAAACATTAAAATAAAGCACTCTAACAGCTTTTAACTTTATTTTTTTTTATTTTGATAAGTATTTCTGCTATGTCACTTGAATTCAACTTATTATGATGTATTTTTATTAAAATTTACAATGAACATCTTTACTGTATTTTACTACTGTGGAAAAATTTGTCGCGTCCATGATGTCGCGTCCGTTTTCGTGCTATATCTATTCAAAAAAAAAAAAGAGATAATTCTTATATTTCATACGTCTACGAAGAATAGTTAGCCTTTGACCTCCATTAACATGTATATTAGATATAAAAAAAAGTTCTCAAAATTAGCTAAATTTTGCATATTTCTATACGAGCTTAAAACAACTTCTGTTTTTTGTCGCGTCCGTTCCATTGAATGATTGCTTATTACTAAGTACTAATTTGTACTAAATCTCGCCAATATTTTTATAAAATGTAGCACTCTTTCGTCGCGTTACAACACTTAAATACATATCGGACAAGACAGAAACTCGGTATTTGTGTATTCAATGTCAAAACTGAGGTGTGTTATAAAAATGGGCGTCATCCACCTATTAACACGCCCTATTAACACGCCCACCTCCCATACAACCCAAAAATTTAAAACTTTTTAAAAAGGCTTATATTTAAGCTGCAGGAAAACAATTTGATATGTATGTATTTTAGACACATAAAAATAATAAAATCTCTCAAAATCTCAAACAAAAAGCTCTCCAATTAAAGATTATTCCACCCTTAAGAATCGGCCGTGGGGGTATTTTAACTTCGGCCAAGTCGAAGATATACCTTACTAGTTTTTTGTAATATGTTCAATTTTCAATTTTAATTAGTTTTAATATATTTTATTCAAACAGCTATTTACACAAGAAATATGTAATACTTTTCGATTACATGTTAATAATTCAATAAAAATCTTATATATAAATTCAAATGTTTGTCCTCCTGTCTGTCTGTCTGTCTGTCTGTCTGTCTGTTCCGTATAGGCTCGCGCACCGCTTATCCGATTGAGCTGAAATTTGGACACCGAGTACCTCTCATAGGAAGAAAGAACATAGGGGGTGTAAAAAAGTGGGCGTAAGTATGTGGGCGTGGCACTCTATAATAACTTCTAAACGTCTGGACCGATTTCAATGAAATTTGGCATGAAAGTTCAACTGCTCCCTAAATAAAACATAGGCTATGAAAAGTTCCAAAGACTTCCGCAAGAGGGCGCTTTAGTATTAAGACTCAATAACTCCTAAATGCCTGAACCGATTTCAATGAAATTTAGTTTGAAGTTTCAACTGCTCCCAAAATAAAACATAAGCCAAAAAAAGTTCCAAAGACTTACGCAAGAGGGCGCTTTAAGTAGTGCATTTTTAAGACTCAATATCTCCTAAACTCCTGGACCTATTTCAATGAAATTTGGAATAAAGGTTCAACTGCAACCAATATAAAGCATAGGTAGAAAAGTGGGCGTAATTATGTGGGCGTGGCACTCCATAATAACTCCTGAACACCTGGACCGATTTCAATTAAATCTGGAACGAAGGTTCGACTGCGCCCACTATAACAAAGGCTATAAAAATTCGAAAGACTTCCGTAAGTGGGCGCTTTAAGTATTGCGTTTTTAAGACTCAATAACTCCTAAACGCTTGAACCGATTTCAATGAAATTTGGTATGAACGTTTAACTGCACCCAAGATAAAACATAAACTATAAAAAATTCCAAAGACTTCCGAGAGGGCGCTTTAAGTAGTGCATTGTTAAGACTCAATAACTCCTAAATGACTTGATCGATTTTACTAAAATTTGGTACATGAAATAACTTGACTCTGCAACAGAATTGAGGCTATTTAAATTTCAGAAAACTTCCGTTAGAAGGCGCCTTATTCAATAAACTATGTTCGGCTCATTCACGTCAAAACGGATGAACCGATTTTGATGAAACTTGGCAAGCATTTTTATCTGTTACTCAAATAGATCCTATGCTTTTAAAAGTTCTTTCGACAAAAAACAAGGAATGAGCCGAAGGCAAACGAAGTCAAGAACCAAAGACGAACGAAAAAAAGAAGTTTAACGAATACCAGTAGAAGCTATATAAATATGAAAAAAAATTAACCGAACAGTATCGACCAAAACCGAAGTTGAACGAAAACAATACAAAAATCGAATGGAATTTATTTGAGATAAAATTGCATATTAAATGCATGCTTAGAAAAATTTTAAACGAATTTTTCTCGAAATGACTTTTCAAACCGCACTCAGAAAATAGTTTATCGGAATATCATAAAAAGGCATCATATTTAGAGAAAATTGGTATTGACCTTGCTCCAGAGAATACTTTTCTCTAAATTCGATCCTAAAATTCTCTAAAAATGATAAAAACCTTCTATGAAAAAGAGAAATACACAAAAATAATTCGATTTTAGAGCAAAAGACTCTTTAGTTTTGAGAAAACATTTGTTTTTTATTGAAGGAAAAACTTCTCATAATGAATTTTTTATCAAAATATATGAAAAAATATTCATTTTCAAAAAATTTTTCTGTATAAATGAGAATTTTTTTGTGCGAGAAAAATATTTGTCATTATAAGAGATATTGAAATATTTCCTTTTCCTAGAAGTGAAGAAATATTTTTTCAAAAATGTGAAAATTTATTCTAATTGAAGAAAATATTATTTGAAAAGAGAAAATTGCTATTATCGAAAATAGAGAAATTTTTCAACGGAGGAAGATATGTGTTTTTTTTCTGAGTGCGGGTGTCCATATTTGCCTCAGAAACCAGACGTCAGATCGAGACGTTGAAGATGTCATTTTTTGTTTTAATCATGTCTGGCAGATACAGTTTTACGGAAATTTGACTAAGCACTGTCGACGGAAGGAGGGAGAAAAACCCCAAAAAACGATAATTTAAAAAATTTTACAATTGAATTGATAACTTTAAAAACGTAAAAATGAGAGCAGTTTTGAAAATCGTCCTCTTTTTGTGCTCGAGGCACAACCCCGAGTAACACCGGGTTACATCCACTAGTCTAAAATAAATCTCTTTCTTAGCTGAGGTTTAATTTGAAATGGAAAAAGTTTAATTTGATTTGGAAAAATTTTTTTTTGAAATGGAAAAAGTTTTATTTGAAATGGAAAAAGTTTTTTTTGAAATGGAAAAGTTTACTTTGATTTGGAAAAAGTTTAATTTGAAATGGAAAAGATTGAATTTGAAGTTAAAAACCTGTATAACAAATCGGAATATTATAAAAAAAGGAAAATATCTATTTATTTTATCGGGACGAAAAAAAGGGAAGAACTAATTGAGATTTAAAAAAAAAAATATTTTTATGTCTTAATCATTACCTTTTTACAACAATATTGTTAGGGTAGATATTAACCGTATTAGGGAGACACAAATTCTGCATTACGTTTCTTTAACATGCAATAACAAAAGAGTTCAGCTTCTACAGCTTTTTCGCACTTTCTCAGCATTAACTCATTTGAAGCCACAATCCAAAGCATCAAAAATTTTTAATGAATAAGAATCTAGTGGCTCAAAACAAAGTTAATGTGGAAAAAATTTACCCACCAAAAATTGGGTTGGGCTCAGGGACAACACTGGACGTAACTACTAACCATGCACACATAGATCTAATTACAGAATAGCTTTGAATCTACTTTTGAGTTGACCTTTTGACCAGTTAATATCAAAAACGCTACAGTTGTTAACAAAGGTACTCATGTGGTTTAAAGAAGCAGTTAACATATAGTTCGTTCTACTAAAAGGTAAATAAATTAAAGTGTTAGCGTTTCTACTGCTTCTACGGTTAGAGTTAAAATTAATGAGAGAAAGAATTTCCGGAGAATCGAAAACACCGGTCATGAGTTGGTGTAAATAAACGATATCTGCGGACCTCCTTCGCTCACTTAGTGACTGCATTCTTAATAATTTTAAACGATCCTTATAAGGAGGAAGGTTTAAAATATCAGTTCCACTTAAGCCCCTTAGAGCAAACCGAACAAAACGTTTTTGGATCCTCTCTATTCGTTCAACATGCACATTATAACTTGGGGACCAGACTTGACTTGCGTACTCCAAGTGAGGATGCACAATTGCATAATACAACGTTGTAGTTGTAATCATGCTATTGAATTCTTTGGCCCAGCGTTTTATAAATCCAAGCATTGAAGACGCTTTTTTACATACATATATTATCAATATGAATGTTGAACGATAACTTAGGATCCATGCATACACCAAGGTCTTTGACCACCTCTACACGACTTAAATCAGTATCTTTTATATTGTAATCAAATTATAAATTATTCCTTTTTCGCGAAAAGGTCATAGTATGTCACTTACTAGGATTGAGAAACATATTATTTTTAGAACACCAAACTTCAAAGGATTTCATATCAGCCTGGAGTAGGTTAGAATCATCTTTAGTATTTATTTTTCTGTATATTTTCATATCGTCTGCATAAATCAGCAGACGAGAGTGTTTAATGACGTGTGTGATGTCATTAATTGCTAAAATAAACAGAAGTGGACCAAGGTGGCTACCTTGAGAAACACCTGATTCAGCAATAAATTCTGAAGACAACACCCCTCGGAATCGTATTTGATAAGATCGCTCAGTCAAATCCCATTATTTCTTAGGTCAAGACACAGGTTACAATTTTTAATAAAATTGTTATATGGATTGTCAATTGCTCAGAAGAGATCTTATAGCGCGATAACATTATTATTAGCTCAAACTTGAAGTTGCCATATCTTCCTCCAATTTCCATATCTTCCCTATCGAATTTTATTAGATAGGGATATGGGGTATAAGATTAGACATAAGGTTTATGGGAACTTTCATGGACTCCATTCCATTATTATGATATACGTAACTGTGTTATCGAAATGGTTTCGATACGTTATATAAAGACTGTCCCAGAAATAACTGTCCTTTTGTTTTTTTTTTATTGTAAAAAAACCAATGATGTTTTTTTAAAAATTCTTTCAGTTTATTATTAAGTGAACATAACAAAATAAATGAAAATTTCATTTACACTGAAAAAATAAACACTTAAAAAAAGTAATGCACTTTTTGATTGAGGTCCTCCATTTGGTTTTTTACCGACCTTTAGTTGACCTCAGCGTATGCCCGACGCCATTGACCTCGAAATATTTCGATGTTTTTCGCAGTTTGTTTGGTCTTCTTAAGATTTCTTTAAAATTTTCAAATTTCATTAAAGCCCAATATCTTTCGATTGGACGAAGTTCGGCGCAATTCGGAGGATTTGCTTCTCTTGGTGACATTATTGGCTTGGTACCAATCCATCGTTCTCTGTGCGTAGTGACATGTTGCTAGGTCAGGCCAAAATAGTACTAAACCTTGGTGCTGACGTATACAAGGCAGCAAACGCCACTCCAGACACTCTCTGATGTAAATTTTGTTGTTGATTCTGCGATCTGTCACAAGTTCCTTACAAATGGCCTGCCACACCATGTATTTCTTTGTAAATTTGGTATGTTTTTCGGTGGTAAATTTAGAGGATGCTCCACCCTTTCTAACCACAGTATAATATCCGTATCCAGGTAACAGCTTGAAGTCCGCTTTGCAGTACGTTTCATCGTCCATGATCACGCAATCAAATTTGGGCAAGTAATCGCGATACAGTTTTCGAGCCCTCCTCTTGGCTTCGGCGTCCTTTTCTTCTACCCTAACAGGTATTTTTTGTACTTTATAGCTCCTTAGGTTGTAAAATTTTTTGATCTGTTGAACACTTGACTTCGATGTTCCTGCTATTGCTGCCATATCACGAACCGAAGTGCCTGGATTCTGAGTAAACAGCCTCTTAACGTTGTGGGCCACCGCTTGGTTCGCTGGACCACTTTTTCTCCCTGTGCCTGGCGTTTTTAATAAAGGTGTAAACTGTTTGTATCGTTTTATGGTCCTTCCCAGTAGACAATGACATCGCTGCTAGCATGCATTCCTGTGGATTTTGTAGTACTGCCGCACTCATATACAATTACACTTTCTTTTTTATATGAAGTGGGAAAATTTCGCAGGCCTTCCGCTCCGATAGCTCAAAAGAGGATAGAAGCACTTCTTAAGAATGGCTAAAAGAAGGGGTCAACAAAGAGTATTGAAAAAAATATTTTTTTCTTTTAAACCTTTTTCTTTTTTTTATAAATTCTATTATTTTATCTTCTCTCCTATGTTTTTTTATGTCAGATTAATTTCAATCTATAAACTTTGATACAGCAGTAAGAAGGGCCATTATTATGTCATATTTTTAAACTGATATATATTTTGTCTTTAAACGAAAAAGTTGCCCTGAAGTACATGAAAAGTTTGTCTTTGAAGGGAAAAAAGTTTGTTGTGCTGCCTTTTGTGCAGAAAAAGAAGGCCTTCAAGAAGGGCTCATAAGAGTAGCGAAGAAAGGATGTATTTGGTCTTCAAAAGTAGCAGTCAATGCAGGCCTTCGTTTGAAGAGCGCTAGCTTAATTGCCTATTGGGTTCCAACAGTTTTTACCTACATGCCAACTTCATTAGCGATCTTTTTGTATGTGTATGTGTTCCGCTTTTCTTCTTATTGAGACGACATCTTTTCAGTAGCTCTTTTATTTTGCTAATGAGTATTTTTTTTTCAATCTGCAATATTTATACTTTATTTAGGTACCAAATATGTTGCTATAGAGGTAACACTTTTTTATAAATAACCTAAAAACAAGAGGACAGTTATTTCTGGGAGAGTCTTTATTTGCCGAAAATAGTATAAGTTATGGATTTTTTTGATTTTTTTTGTAACTTTTTAAGCTCTATTATATTTTCTTATACATGAGACTCCATTTTTGGAGTCCTGAATACTAAAAATTGTTGTACAAAAACTCAAAACTATGCCGATTAATCTACTATAAAACTGAACAAGTTCTTATTCCCAATAACCAAAAATTCTTTAAACAAATGTATTAAATACATTTTTTTCATAAACTATAGGTACACTTCCAACCATCAGAATTCACAATCCACAAATTCAGAATTCACAGTTTTTATTTGAGCTGTGCGTTCATCACTACGAAAAAAGTATTCATCCCTGTTTCTCAAGAAGCATTTCGAAGAGCTCTCGGAAAGCACCTTATAACTAAAGCCATTCTCAAATGATCTAACTTCACTAATCAAATGCTGTTTTTGGCAATAATTCGCACTGATTGTTTTTGTTTTTTTTTTTTTTTTTGGTTCTTCAGCTTCCATTAATAACTGACAAATTTATAGAGCGTCTCGCATTAATTTATTCCACTAAACTTGTGGAACGTGTTGAAATGCAAAAAGCACAACTACTCGATCACTAGTTAAAACGACTTGATCTTAAATGCTAACATAAATAACGGTAAATCTAATGCCGCCAGCATATAGCGCCCGTCGTCACATGTAAATGCATTTCAAGTGCAACGTAATCTGGCAACACCTCAATGTGCAGCTGAGTGCATTCGTTCGATCAATCCTAAAGCTTGCAATTTTTCTTTGCTTTTTCTTAGCTTTTTATCAGCCTAACGATCGTTTATTTGTTTTCTGACGCGTTTGCTTAATTATCGAATTTAATTAATCTTAATGTACTGTATCTCACTCTTTGCCTTGCACTCAAAAGAGTCTGTTGTCTCCTTTTGCTGTTTGCTGTTGTTGGTTTGCAAGTAAATGCAGTGAAATGCGCGCAAGCGCACATTCATTAGTTTTACTTTTTGAAATCGCTGATAGCAGCTTGATTTGAGCGGTTGTTTTGTTTTGTTTTGTTTGTATTTTTGTTGTTTGTTTTTGTTTTTGGTGCTGCGAACCTTGGTTTTTCAAACAGGCAAATTGTTTAGCCCACATCAAGTTACGATCTTGTCTGTTGCGCTTGATGCACCATGAATTTAGTTGCTGTTGGTTGATCATCAACACGCGCCAAAATTCAACCTCAGGGTAGATACATGCATGTTGAGTCGAATGTATAGTTAAAGTTATTGCTCTGAATATTTTACATGATGCATGTCAATAATTAACAAGCTGCTCATAAGTTAGAAATTTCACTGGTTTTTGGTAAAGCAAATGATGGTGGAAATGGCGTTGCAGGCTGTGGACAGGGTTAGAGAGAATGGTATCATTATGCCGTTATGGTAGGCGACTAGTTGCAAGAACATTTATCTTGTTGCAGGGTAAGTTGCAATGGTGTGTGACTTTTCAAAAGCTTATTTGACTTGACTCAAGCTTATTTGACTTGTTGCATGGTTGTTTTAAACTAATTTCAAGAGTCCCTTTTTAAATGCAATGACATGCGACTTGTAGCAAAGGTATGTCGCAAGGGTCTGTGACTTTTCAAAAGTATATTTGACTGGGCTCAAGCTTATTTGACTTGTTGCATGGTTTTTTATAACTAATTTCGAGGGTCTGTAACTAATAACAATGATATGCAACTGGTTCCAAAGGTATGTTCTCCCATGCGTGAACCTCCTACAGATATATTACTGCAAAATTGTTCGCTGTTATCGATTATTCTGGCTTTAGCAAAACTACAATCATACAACACAGATAAACAAATTCAAATCTCAACTTTAACATTCTACACACACAACACTTAATAGCAGTTTGAAGCATGCACGAATCAATAATTATTTAACATTTCAAGGAGACGTTCACCTTACTTCTTCCTAAATATATACTTATTCCGGCTAAACACAGATCACACTTAAGCATACAAAATATAAAGGAAAAGAACGAACAACAATCTAGAATATCTACTCAGCCATATTTCGACTTCATTATCAAGTTCACATTCAATACATCAGACACCAACAACATAAGACATTCGTCACCAGAGCAGATAAAATAATTACGTGAAACTTTTAAGAAAAAAAAAACCAAAAAAAAATAATGAACGAAAAAAATAAAAGTCAGCGCATAAACGCCGTAATTTATGCAACATAAATGGCTCTGATGCAAATAAAGCAGAGCGCACATAAAATTTTACAACTTCATATTTGCATAATAACAGCGAGCGCGTGAACATGCCACAAAACGGCAGACTGGACTGTGTTGAAGTGCTTGCTGGAGTGGCTGACTGAGTTGACAGGCGTTTTCGTCAAGCGCCGCGATCATGCGCTGTATCGAAGTTTTTCAAAATACAATATATAATTTTGTTTTTTTTTTTTAGTAGCGACAACTTGTGTTTCCATTGATTTTATTTTATATTGAAACATTCCAAGTTGATCGATTCAAGCAAGTCAAAAAAAAAAAAAATAATATAATAAAAACTGCCAGCAATTTGTCTAAAAGCCGCACTGACTGACTGACGTCTAGCTGACAAATCGCAATGCATGTGACAAATTTATGATTTTTTTATATGACGATTACTTGATTGTTTTTTTTCGCTATTGCGATTCCACCCTGACATGTACTCGATTGATCGTGAACTTTATAAGATTTAAGAGCTGAGGTTTCATTATTTTTGTTCATTGCTGATTTCTCTGCATACCATGTATGAACAGCGCGATTGATTTTGTGTACGTTCGTTGAATATGAAATGAGCTGCAAGTCCAACATGAAGGATGCGTCACATTTGAATATCGTTCGTTTGGTTGTTATGTGCGTTGACTGTCTTCATCATCATGATCATCATCATGATCATCATTATTATTACCATCATGATCTTGGCGGCTATTATGAGTCTATATAAGGATTGATCGTTGTTAACCAAATGAAGCGATGCAAAAATTTGTCACTCCACTTCATGATCATTGCTAGTGATCGCTATTGATGGTTATGTAAGCAAAATATTTGAATATTATGCAAAATGTCATTGTTTGGACTTAATAATGCTAGGCTTTGGTGAGTAAATGTCAGCATAAAAAACACGATTATTTAGCGAGTGGAATGAGTTGAATATCTATGATCGAATTTAAAAGTGATAGGTTTATGAGTCTCTAGAAAATCTGAAGAATCTAGAGAATGTAGAAAAAAATGCAGTTATATGAATGATATCCAAATGATGACAGAATTCAGACCATATTTGACTTTTGACGTAGAACTACGTCTTACAGCACGCTTTGTATGGGGTCGTTTTAACAGGTTTTTTTCAAGGCCATGAAACTTTTTTGACGAATACTTTAGGGTACACCGACAGCCTTTAAAACTTATCGTTCAAAAATAATATATATACTAAAATATCAGATATATCCTGCGCTGAATGAATATCTAATTTTGGATTTTGTCACTATTATATTAAAGTCACAAGATAGAACGATAAAAATTCATGTTTTTATATAATCAATCATCAGCTGCTTATGCTGTGCCTGCTGCTTTCTTTGTTTTTGTTTCGTTGTTTTTGCTTGTATTGTTTTTGTTTTATACAAACTGATTCGCTTCTTCATTGGGTTCTTGTATGTACTTCTTCGAAATGAGTGCTCAATTTTCACACAAGATGTCAATCACAACCTCTTCTCAACTCAGTCAATGAACTCAAACTGTCAAACTTAACGAAATGAGTCTGTGATCCGGTTAGATTTAACTCTTATGAAAAAACGAGTTGGATCATATTTCGTCTTATGCTTTGACCCAATAGATGGCGTAAAATTTCAATTTTTGTTTTTAATGCAAATTAAATTGGATCCTACATCCCACTAACACTAGCAAATGTTCAAACTATACATCGGACAGAGACGAAAGTGGCACTAATGGAAAGGACATGTGCTAAATTTTTTAAAAATTGGAATCTTAATTTTTTTTTTAAAAGCTTAACTGACTGTAGCTTGCAAACTATACATATAACGTTTTCTTATAAGAATAAGAAGTCCATTATTGAGTGTTATTAATTTATTTTTTAATTTTCGGAAGATCAATAAAAAATACGTGCAATTTAGACAAAACAATTGGAGCAAAGAGACAAAGTAAAAGAGGTTACAACTTAAACGGAATTCTACGTCTACCCTTACGATACAATCGAAACTGTTTCTTTTTTTATGCATTGGCCTTGTTTCTGCGCTATAGAAGCTATGTGCGATCAGTCACATAGTCTTGAGACAAGACCCAAATTCTTGAGGCAAATCAAATAGTCTTGCATTAGGTCAAATATACTTCCGATTTAGTGTTAAGACCTTCTATATACCATTGCGGCAGCTCCAATATCCTTGAAATAAGTCACGCCTAGTTAAGACATACTCCTGCAACCTATTATATCATATCGAGAACTCCAATACCCTTCCGACAGATAAATTTTACTAAAAACATAGTGTTGCGACCTTAGATACTCCATGCGACAACACGAATACCCTTGAAATTAGTTGCACAACCTTGTAACTTCTGCAGTGACCCTTGCGACAAGCTTAAATACGCTTAATATAAATCAAATATACTGCCGATCTTCTCTTCCAGCCTGTCATATAATTTCTACAATTGCAATACCCTTGCAAAAGTTCAAATTACCTTGCAACATAGTGTTGCGACCTTATACATATATAACATTGCGACAGCTTCAATACCCTTGAGATAGTTCAACTGTACTTTCGATATAATCTTGTTAGCTGTTATGCCATTTCGTCAAGTTCAATACCCTTGCGACATTTTATCATTTTACTTAAAACATAGTGTTGTGACCTTATGCAACAATTTTAAAGGTTTTACATCAGATACACAACCTTGCGACTAGTCCAGTGACCCTTGTAAGCAGACAAATGCCTTCTTAAATCCCTGCAGATAGTCTTATAATCTAACTAATGATAATTCTCATAATCTTAAAACAACTCAAATTAGCTTTACAACAAGTCGCATGCTCTTTCAAAGAAAATAGTCTTGTGACATGTCATGCCAGCTTGTGGCAATGTCAAAGACACTTGCTAGAAGTAAAATAACCGCTCTCAACAACTCTTACACCCTAACAACCAATTTCCGGAAACTTGCGAAAATTCAAATACCACTGCAACAAATAGCAACTCTTGCGACATATCCTTATGAGAATTCCTTGGCAGTTTTGCCAAATAACCAAATGCTTTCGACAAATCTTTCACCCTTACAACCAGTCACGTTTCTATTGGAACTGTTATAACCATGCGATAAGCAAAATACCATTGGAACAGGTCAAATTCTTTTGAAACATATACTTGCGACTGGTTACATACCCTTGAAAATTGTCGCACATCCTTATAAAAGTCACAGACTCTCACTACAGAGCAAATACCCTTGCGACAAGCTGTATAAACTTGCCACATTTTTTTTTTTTCGACATTCATATATCTCTTGTTCATCTCAGGTGCTCGCTAGAATTCGCACACTCTTTCAACTAAGTAGTAGATATATGCGACAAGTCAATTAACCTTGCAACAAGCCGTATTCTTTTGCGACATATAGCCTAAACACATTGACGACGGCTGCAACATAACAACACGAGGTGAAAACGAAAATGTTGGCATGTTGTCTACGACTTGATTATTTTGGATGCAGCGCGATAAGCCGTATTTTCATATATTTTTATTATTAAGCATCGAAACATCTTGCGATAAATCTCTCTCCAAACTCTTTCTATGAAATTCATGCCTTTGCAACCAGTAGCAATCATAGCCGATACACATTGACTGCAACATGCGTCCACCGACAAAACGTAAACTAGTCGTCAGAGAGAATTTTTGCAGTGTTCTCCATGACTTGATTATAATGAATGCAACAGCAACAATCTATATTTTTATATTTCTGATGAATTTTATTTTATTAATTAATTTACTTTCAAACAGAATTAAACAAAACAATAATCACAAGACTCACACAACGGAAAACGCACAGCTAGCTTGAATATAATTGAAACATAAACGTAAACAAACTTCAGAGTTCTATTTTGTCGTCTGTCAAATTAGAAATTGATTGAAGTCTGCGGCTGCAACAATTGTGGTCGCATCCTCTCTTTGTAGTGCTGCATCCAAAAATTATATTTACATAAGAAAACATACGTTCTATTTGTTGACGTTTTTCGTTTGTTGCATGTTGCAGTCAATGTGTATCGGCTATGATAGCTATGATCACTTGACAAAATTCTCATATCCATGCAACAAGCCAAACAGCCTTGTGAAAATTTTATTTCCCTTGCAACATGCCTCCTGCGTCTCGTCACATTGCCTTGTGAGTGATATATCTTGCAACAAGTCACATATCCATTGACTAAAAGTCAAATACATGTGCGACATTAATTTTCTGTCAGTCGCTATTATCGTAATTAGTCGCAGGCCCTTGCGAAAAGTCGCACACCTTTACAACCTAATAGCAGATGCTTGTGAAG
Organism: Tetanocera ferruginea; assembly: GCA_958299015.1. NCBI lineage: Eukaryota > Metazoa > Arthropoda > Insecta > Diptera > Sciomyzidae > Tetanocera > Tetanocera ferruginea. The sequence continues at coordinate 127,968,915 of OY282641.1, read as the reverse complement.
AGTCAATTAGTTTTGGAACAAGCATTATACTCTTGCAACATACACACTTGCGACTATTCCCTTATTCTTTTGACGTATGGCATACTCTTTTAGCAAGTCGATTTCACCTGGAACTATACTCATACCCAAGCGACAAGCTAAAAACCCTTCAGGGAACTCTTTGAACTTTGTAATACATCCTTGCGACAAGTCACGCAACCCACAGAGATACTTGTAAAAGTTACATATACTTGTAAAAAGAAAAATTATGTTGCGACAATCATTACACTCTTGCGACAAGTCGTGTTTTCTTGAGAGATGGCCTTTCAAGTGGTCGCAAACAAGTCGCAAGCCCTTGCCAACTAGTTACAGACGCTTTAGTAAAACTCAGTTATGTTACCACAATCCGAACACCTTTGCGACCATTCGCTTGTCATTGAAAATAACCACAGACCTTCAAAACAGACTCACACTCTTCAAATAAGTCATACGCCGTTATAACGAAGTAGCAAAGTATTGCATACCGTCTCAGACTCTTCTAAAAAGCCGTTTACTCTTGCGATTACGAACTCGAACTTTTTTGATTAGTTCGTAGGTCTTTTTCTTCGTTAGGTCTGTTAGTTTGGACTCAAACCATTGTTTGCTAAGTTTTTGTTCTCTCGTTTAGTTTTATCTGACTCTATTTCAACAATTGAATTCAAAAAAAGAAAAATAATGAAACGCTTCCAAAAGGCTTAACTTTCCGAACTCTTTATAAATTCTAACTCATAAAGTATTCTGATCACTTCCTCATAACTTATGAAATTGCTTCGTTTCATTGAAGTGTTGCATTCGGTTTTGCTCCCCGTTAAATTCTCCGTATGTTATATACGTGGCTCAAGAAGTTTCACTTCAAAAATTGTTGCTCTTATAGAGGTAAGATTTTTGCTATGCAGTTTTTTCAATCGCTTAAATCTATGCTTGAAAATCGTTACTACAGTAATCAGGGAGCTAAGAAGACTCTTAGTACACTCAAACCTGTTCTGTTCTCCATTTTAGCCATTTAAGCCGTCAGAATAGAATTGGAGATTATCGTAGGGCTTTATAGTCGTATCTTCGCATTCTTGTCTGCTGAGAATGGATGTTATGTAGGTGGTCTAGGTCTATTTATGATGTATTGGTTATTCTATTTGATTTCTTAGTTCACTCACTCACTAAGACTCACTAATACAAATCGCGCTCTTGTTTGCGGAACAATTAAGAAACTCTTCTATTGTAAGAAGATGTGGCATCATTTCATGGCTCATCTGTGGCGATCTCGTACCTCCTGTTACTCCTATGCAAGATAGCCTTTGCAGTAGTGTTAGAGCGTCAAGGTAGTTATTTTTATGAACAATTTTCCATAACACCAGAGAACCGTAGATGAGAATGGGCCTGATGATCGAGTCGGTGTATACCTCCATTGGATGATGTGCGGTTGCTGGCCCCATTTCTTACCAAAAGTCCCTTGTCATACATAAAGGGGGCGCATACTGGTTTTTCCTTCTGTACTTTGTGTAACATTTCAAATTGAACTTGTTACCAAGAATTATTTTCAGATATTTAGCATCAGCGAAGGTTTCAGAGTTACTCCAATCAGTTTCGACAGTATGAAGCTGTCTGTCCGTTTGTTTTTGCCTATATTGATAACTCTTTTAATGACCCCGACATCAATCCACTTATTATTTGCAGGAATTGGCATATGAAACCACTTTTGCTCCACCAGCTTTGATTGTGGAAAGGATGTCAAGCCCAATTAGCTAAAGAAGGTGAGATAAGATTTCCCCTGTGGAGTGTAGAGTGAGTAGCCACCTTTCCTACAACCAATTTTGTGCATTTATGCATCTGCTATTCAGCATTTCAAAAATCCGTTAGGTAATCGTGCTGTTTACTCCTTTCTTCAACAAAAACATTTCTCTTGGATTCCATATTCACATTGTTAAATGCGCCTTCTATGTCTAAAAACATTGCTAAAGTATATTTTTTCTTATAAAAGATTGCTTCTTTGACCAAAACTGAGGCCGAAATGATGCGCCTTCGAGTGCTGTCTCCATTGATCTACCTTTGAGGTAGGCGTATTGTACACTACAGAGCTTAGTATCGTTCAGAATTTTTCTTGTGTGAAGATATATTATTCTCTCCAGCGTTTTCATCAGCAACGAGTAGAAACTAATAGGCCTGAAGGCTTTTGTGCAAAATGTATCGGGCTCCTTGATTTGGGAATAAATACTACTCTCACTTCTCTCCTGGTTTTCGGAACATGGCCTATACTAAGGCAAGCGGTCAATATTGCTATACGCCAGGCCTTGTGTTATCATGGCCTGCAGGCTTGCATCCGGCCTGCGGATTTGTAGGGTTTTAAGGGTTCCAATGAACATTCTACAGCTAATATTGTGATAAAACTTGGGAGTTCTAGAAGACAAGGGCGCGATGTGAAGTGTCTGATTATCCAAGACGAAATCGTCTTAAGCTGACTAAAGCCTCTGGTGTCTTTTAGAAACAACACACTTTGATTTGAAGCACGCAGCATAAAACAATTTCAATTAAATAATTAAATAAGACGTTCCTGTAAAGACCCTGATAGTATGATTTCTAGGTTATTGGTAGCTCTGTTTTGATCCGGATCTTTGCAATCCGGAAGATGAGTTTCTTGACAGGATTCTAGACATGTTTCATGTTTCATCAGGCCTCTTAAGGCATTCCGAAAACAACAAGTCTGTGGAAAGCGTCTTACGAAGTCTGACAGCTTCACTTGTGTCCTCAATGGACTCTCAGAAATATGTCCAAGATGTTTGCCATTGTTATTTCTTTAGTGTAAGCATTTAACATGGATCTATAGTTTAACCAGTCCTGCTAAAGCTTGCATAAAATCAACTTTCCGTTGAATTTTTTTGACCGCCGTTCGTGTATTCTAAATGTCGCTTGTCCACCAACTTGCCTTGGAAGGTTTGCGATTTTGAGGCTTGGGGCAGAATTTCTTGAAAGCCTTGCTCATATTTTCATAGCCTTGTCCATAGATGCATAGTGGGCAAAAAATATTCTGTGTCTTGTAGCGACCGTAGTCGTGTATACCGTGGATACGGCCATGATTCGGCCATGATGGCCATGATGGATACGGATACCGAGTTCAAACCTCACCTCGGTCAAAAATTTGTTTCAATAGAAATACATTTTTTTGTTTGGCCTCACTTTCTGCAGACAATGGCAAAACTCAGAGATTAAATAATGACATGTAAAGTTTCTTGAGAACATGAACATTAGCCGTTCGGATGTGATTTTTTTTTTGTCTAGATTTGAGACATTGTTGCTAATAAAGACTGAATATTTTTCATAATAAGTTTTCCCAGGCTTTATAAATTTTTTCCTTATTGAGCGTCGCAATTGATTGTGAAGAGATTCTTGAAGTGGTCGGAAATTGACTCCTTTCGTGACCTGTTCCCTATTGCTCATTTAAGTTAGGCCGATTACCACTTTTCTGGTTCTGTTCTGAAAAGTTGACCTTTTGCCTCTATTGCATAGAATAAGATCTATGGAAACGATAAATTCAGAAAATTCAGAAAAAGTATCACCCCTTTTATTGATGTCGGCACGGCCCATAGCCAGTGATGAGCGTTAGCTCACAACTAATGACCAATGAATGTCCTGCTCGTATCAGCGTAGTTTGCCAACTCGCGGACTGTTTGCGCTGGTGGGTTCGCCTCTTCATAGGGCATGTAAGAGGAGCAAAGGATAAGAAGTGTCCTATCTACTTCCATGCTGGTTGCTACTATGTCGCCATTGCTGAATCTGGAAAAAAACTATTTGTTTCAATAGAAATACATTTTTATGTTTGGCCTCACTTTCTGCAGACAATGGCAAAACTCAGAGATTAAATAATGACATGTAAAGTTTCTTGAGAACATGAACATTAGCCGTTCGGATGTGATTTTTTTTTTGTCTAGATTTGAGACATTGTTGCTAATAAAGACTGAATATTTTTCATAATAAGTTTTCCCAGGCTTTATAAATTTTTTCCTTATTGAGCGCCATATTAATAGATTTTCTCGCTTGTATACAGCTATACTGTCCTTCGCTCATCTACATACCTCTTTTGGAGTGTTCGCCATTATGGAGCTTATTTGTGAAAGGTAATTTTGTTTAGCAACTATGCTTATATGACCCGCATAAACTATCATCCTTGGGGTTCTGCCTTCAAACGTTAAGAGACGTTCCAATTCCAAAAATTTGTTAACTGTTTTGAGTTGAAAGGTTGTTAGGCTTATTCGCCTGATGTACATCTGATATATATTATCGCGTGCTAAAAAATGACTTATAGAGTAATCGTTTGTAACATGGCCGAATACAATACATCGTCTGGTACTTGCGAATTGAAGTCTGAAAAGGAATTTATAGCCCACCCGATCTTGTGTGGCGTTAGTAAGTGGTGAGTCATCTATGATGGGATTGTCTAGTTTACCTCTTTGGCTTGAGTGTTTAAGACTTCAGTACATTCTGGAAAATGTTCTTTTATAAGTACATCTAGGGATTGCCGACTACTTTCCGCCTATTCAATGCTCGAGCAGAAGTTCCTGCATGATGAGATCTTTTTCCTCGGCGTACATTGTCGTGGTGGTCGGGTTTTCGCCATTCGTATGAGTCTACAGGGAGGTGGTAAGCACTTATAAGCTGTTTTCAGCTGGACCTTTGAATATAAATTTTTCTATTAATACGTTAAGAGTGTGGTATCCCGTTCTCAATGAACTCACCTTAACTCGTTCCAGCTTTTGTTTCTGGTATTTTTAAAAAACTTTTGAGCCGGTAGTTAAAATAATATTTTTAACCTGGTCAACAATTAAAGCACTCATTGCTATTCCTACACAAATTTTAGCCACCTACCATATTTAATACTCTTCAAATCTTTTGGAGATGATAGCAAAAATCTTTAGGGCAGCAAACCTCCTGTCAATAATGTGCACTTATCGTCTATATTTCCATTTAACTTGCCTCAAATGTGCATAAATTTTGTAAAAACAAGCGTCTTAAACGGCAACAATATTTTTAATTTACTGCACTACCAAATAACCTGCCTGAAATGCTTCACCTTCACCTTCAACTTCAACTTCAACAACAACTTCTCGTATTTTATAGAAATGACCCCTTTCAACAGACGATAAACGTCACAACAACAGTGATGAATGTTCGCTGCTGCACAAACAAGCCATTCACTTACTCCTCCTCTCATGCCACTTTTTACACACCAGGGTTGCATTACAAACTCATTGCAAATATATTAGTTAGATCTAGTTTCATGAAGACTAGCGCTACCTTCACTTACCGCCTAAAAGAAGCATAAACTTCATTTTATACAAGCAGCTAATTCAGTAAGGCCATGAAACTCTCAAGACACTTAAAATGAAGAACCTTCTTTCATCGTCCTGCGCATAGAATAGTGCGCCCATAAAAATAGAAATACAAAAAACCACATTCAGAGATAGAGCGTCAGAGATTGATAACTGGCGATAAAATTTTGTGCAAAGAGATAAGGAAAAAAAAAATATTATCGAACAACCAGATAGAAACTTTTCACTCAACGACTCTTAAAACTTACTAATGGCTGCTGCAGATCGACATGCGGCTGATACGTGTAGAGAAGATGTAAGAAGGGCCGCACGAAAAACCATCCTGGTTGTTTATGTGACAACATGAGTGAATTTGTTGCTGATTAGTAAAATATTTATTTGCTTTGTGCGCTGCTGTTGCTACGCCTTGCAATGGCACGCCATCAGGCAACAACTTTTGGAGCATCATCCTCTGTATTCTCTCTTTCTCTTGTGACCTACCAAATAAAGCTATTTGGCAAATATGTTTAAGTGGAGTTTCAAAAAGAATTCAAAAACACGTATTGCTGTGTTCAAAGAGTAGCTTAGGTAGTTGGCTGACACTTCCAAAAACTGACTGTGAACACTTGCGTTCATCCTCTGCTGCTGCTGATTCTCTGATGTGCACTCATTGACTTGGTCGATCGTCAGCATCTCAAATTTATGGTGCTTCATGATCGTTAGCGTGCTTTATGGCATTGTTTAGTTTTAGGATTTTATTTGCTCGTTTGAAGGTTTGGCACAAAAAACTTTGCAAGAAGACGTTCGTTTGAAAATCAGGCAAATTGCTGACAACCTACGATTGTGGAGATGTATTAGAATGGGTTGCTAGGTATACATGTCCCAGGAGAAGCTTTAACTTTGAGTTGCTCTGCAGCAGCTGTGAGATGTTTTACAGATAAAAGAAGTATCTGTTAGCAACCGTGCACTGTGGTTTCTATGGACCAGATATTTTAGAAAGTGGATTTTTGCGTATGAATATGAATATGAATATGAATATGAATATGAATATGAATATGAATATGAATATGAATATGAATATGAATATGAATATGAATATGAATATGAATATGAATATGAATATGAATATGAATATGAATATGACTATGAATATGAATATGAATATGAATATGAATATGAATATGAATATGAATATGAATATGAATATGAATATGAATATGAATATGAATATGAATATGAATATGAATATGAATATGAATATGAATATGAATATGAATATGAATATGAATATGAATATGAATATGAATATGAATATGAATATGAATATGAATATGAATATGAATATGAATATGAATATGAATATGAATATGAATATGAATATGAATATGAATATGAATATGAATATGAATATGAATATGAATATGAATATGAATATGAATATGAATATGAATATGAATATGAATATGAATATGAATATGAATATGAATATGAATATGAATATGAATATGAATATGAATATGAATATGAATATGAATATGAATATGAATATGAATATGAATATGAATATGAATATGAATATGAATATGAATATGAATATGAATATGAATATGAATATGAATATGAATATGAATATGAATATGAATATGAATATGAATATGAATATGAATATGAATATGAATATGAATATGAATATGAATATGAATATGAATATGAATATGAATATGAATATGAATATGAATATGAATATGAATATGAATATGAATATGAATATGAATATGAATATGAATATGAATATGAATATGAATATGAATATGAATATGAATATGAATATGAATATGAATATGAATATGAATATCAATATCAATAGTATATGACTACGTTTATAAATAAACATATGAATATGCATTTTAATATTTAAAATACAAATACATGCATAAAAATACAAACATGAATATGCATGAAATGCAAATGCTTATTCATATCCATGAATATTATATCCATATTTATATGCATATTTAAATACATATAAATATGAAAAATTTATTAGAATATTTGTATGCATATAAGTATTAATATTTATACGTATTTTTACGTATATTATGCACAAGTGTATGCAATTTCAAAATCATATGCATATTAATACTAATATTCATAAGCATATTTATTTGCATGTGTCTATGCATATTCATAAATATGAATATTCACATGAACATGAATATGCATATAAATATGCAGAAGCATATGATTATGTTTATAAATATGCATATGACTATGCATATGAATATGCATATCTATAGGAAAAAGAAGGCTCATGTAATGTTTATAATGTAATGTTTATAAGTAATGTTTATAATATTTATACAACAGTTAATTTGACATGTCTTTAAAATTGTTATTTTGTGACAGTGAAGCCAGACGCCTCTTAGATAATTTCACCCCAATTATATGCATTTTTAAATGCGTTTTTAATTTATATTCAAAATTTATATTCATGTTTAAATGCATAATTATATGCATATTTTCATCAATTTTGTGTAACCATTTAAATGCATCTTTCTTTTTATATACATATGCATATTCATATGCAAATCTATTTGCATATTTTTATTCATATTGTATGCATACTGTAATGCATATTTATGTATATGTATATATATTCAAATGTGTACAAATATTTATATGCATCTTTCTTTTCATATAAAATATGCATATTTATATGTTTATTTATATGCATATTTATATGCATAATTATACGCATATTTTATTCATATTATATGCATATTTATATTCATAATTGTATGCATATTTTTATGCATATTTATATACATAATTTTATGCATATTCATGAACATGAATATTAATATTAATTAAAATATGAACCTTAATTTCAATATGAACATGAATGAATTTGAATATGCAGATAAATATGCATAAGCACATGCTTTGTATATGAATATGCATATATATATGAATAATAAGGATCAGTATAAGGATAAGCATATAAATGTTTTCGATTGTTAACCAAAAATAAGTTAAACATGTCTTTATAATTTCGATTTTGTGATAGTGAAGCGTGGCGCCTCTGGGATCATTTCACACCATTGTGTGCTGTTTCTTTTTAACAAAAATTATCATCCTTTTTAAGCATTTTTAGGCATTAAAAACAAAAATCAATATCATATATGTTTCTTCAAGTTATCCATGACTAATTTAAATAACGAAAATCTATGAGTTTGTTTCTTCACGAACGGCATTTAACAGCACCAACAGTTGTCGGTGAAAATCGCAATTAACCAGAAGAGAAAAAACCAATAACATAAGCATTAAATCTGAGCAAGAAGTTGTGTTTTCGTCTGTCTGACCCACAATGGTTTGGTGTAGTTTTGTATTTTTGGAAACGCGCCCAAAATCAATTCGATATCGTTGACCTCGTCGAAGGTGTGAATTACCTTCCGAAGTGCTTAAAATCTGTTTTTTTCTCATGTTGAATGATATTTTTATTGCGTTTCTACGAAATATTGGTCTAAAGCGTTATTTAGTGTATAATTTAGTCAGTTCGTCAAGTCACTGAACACTCAGTGTGTGACAGTGAGTCCATCAGTTAGGCTGTTTTACGAATGATTAGCGTGTTATTTTTTCAGATTTTTTTTTTTATTTCTTTCTATTTTACATTCAGTTGGTAGTCGTTACTTTATCGCTAACTGATTTCAATCGTGATTAGCATTGAAATTAAAGGTTTATTTTATTTATTTTTTTTCACTGTTCAAGTGTGTCTGTTTTGGTAGCTCATGTCAGCGGTGTCATTGTGTCGATCGATGGTCGTAGTGGTAGTGATTGGTACTCACCAATGTTGTTGTTGTAATTGAGTGGTTCATTTTTGTAGATAGCAGCTGCGCGCGTTTTTTGATTTTTTTTTTTTTTTTTTTCTATCTAGCCACGACAAATGCCTACAAAGTGTCAATCGAGCTAATCAAGTTCGGTACTCAATGGGTTCATATACTACTCGTATGTAGTATGTATATTGGTAGTTAAGTAGTATGTATCGGTTGAACACAGTTCATTGCCATTCCTCAATCAGTCAGTTTTATCTGTGTCGACGACAGTCGACATTTTGTAAAAATATTTACAAAATACACAAAACACATTCAGAGATTCTTGTCACTCACTACTTAAGTGCTAATTTTTATGACAAAATTTTGTTAAGTGGTGGGTTAAGGCAATGTTAATGCCAAAATTTGCATAGCTCAATGTCTGGAAGCCATCTTCCACACCAAATAATATATTTTTAGCTTATTGGCAAAACCATTTAAAAATTTTTAGCTTAATTCGTTAAGTCATAACTTTTCAAAGTTAACGATATTCATATTTACAGCCTGTGGGGAAATTCAGTAGAAAAACACAGTAGAAAATATTACAAGCAAGTATAAGAAAATGCATTTTCTGCATTTTTTTACAGTTAGTTTTTCATAAAAATTGGAAAAAATGCTTGTTTCTTACTCTCTTTAGGGTATCATAAAAAGTTCAAGCTTAGACTGCACTAAAAAAGCAAATAAAATAAAAAAGCGAAGGAAAAAGTCAATTTTAAACTTAAATAAAAAAAAAAATAAAAATAGTTAAAAAATGTCACGGTTCCTCACACTAAATATTAATTTGTAAAAAATGAAAAAAAATGCAGGTTTCAATATTATTAGTTGGTGGCAGAGAAATTTTTTAAGTGAAACTTCTTTAGTCTTTAGTAGTGCAAAGGCGAAATTTAGGCGAAATAAATGGAGGTAAAACCCATGTAACATTCTAGTGTAACGAAGCGAATTCATAAGTAATGAAAGGTTTAGCTTTTCGAAGTAAAACTTCATTAGTCGCATTCACAGCAATACGAACACAGCAAAAGACTTGTATAGTTAAGGCACGAACTATTAAGTTCAATTAAACGATTCGTTCATTGATTTTCGTTCTTTTAGTTCAATTTCAAAAGCAGAGTCAATTCATAATAAACGAGAAACAAAAACTTATCAAACAATGGTTTGAGTCCAAACTAACTCCAGGCAATAGCTAGTCAAATTCAAATTATCTTCTTTTGAGTCCTAAGCAAGCGCACTGAACCAAAAAACTACATAATAGTCATGCATTTTTACATGATCTCCAACAATCGGATTCATGAATTTTGCTCCAGTAATCAGTTACATGCGTCACATGAACTATTCATGATATCAATGTACAAAATACACTATATAGACAAAAACATGAAAACAAGAATGTTTCATAAGCCAAACAGTAAGCTAAGATTAAAGTTAATAAAAATCAATGTATACAAGATACATAAAACAATACAAAATTTCGTAAATGTCATGAAAATTTCAAAGGAAACATAAATCATTCATAATCTTATGAAGAAAGTTCATAAAATCATGTACAAATACGAGGAGAACAAGAAAGGAGACAAAAATAAGTCTCATATTCATATAAAAGGCCAACATGAACTACTTTATGAGTTTAGTGATCGAAATTCATATAATCCATGCACAAATTTCAGACCAGCACGAATAGTTCACAAGAAGAGAGTCCAAAATTAATGAAACTCATGTACTTAAAGTACGGTTGATCTTCACACAATATAAAACTGAGGAACTGAGCTAAAATATTCCTTGGCTCATCTTAATAAATCCGACGAAACAATTTCGATTTGCATTACTACTTAGGCATCAATTCTTTAGGCTTCCTGGAGTATTTTGGAAAAAGTGCTTTTATAATTTTTTTTAATGTTCAGCTGCATGTCCATTAGAGCGTATCACCAAAACTAACCTATTTTTGACCCCGCCTCAATCGTTAGATATTTGAAAGACATTTTAGAAAAAAATATTTTTTTTTTTTTTAAAGTGGTCCCTATGGTGCTATTTTGGTTTTTTCGTTATATCTTCGGCGTTTCTTGTTCGATCCGGAAGATTTTATATCTGTGTGTTTGTTGGTGTTGTACAAATATTTTTTTATGTTTTTTTTACCTCAAATGTTTTTTTTTCTACTGATTACACAATCGATCTTCGTTCCTACCATATTATCCTGCTTCAAAAAGTCCAACAAATTAAAGCTTTGAAAAAATCATTATAACCATGGGAAGAAGTGAAATCGAAAAAATGGATTTTAGAAGCACTTCCGACCTATTTTGCAAAGAATAACACTTTGGATCATAAAACATTTTTTTTTGAATTTTCGAAATCTTTTCGGGATTCAAGGTGGCTGTAACGCTCGCAACTGTCAAGTTTTGCGAAAATGTGCCCCAATCGATTTTCGTCAGTGACTGCTGTGGCCGACTTATGTACTTTTTGAACGAAACGCTCCGTGTTTTGCGAGTGGCAAAGATAATCTGTCAAAAATAAAACGTGATACAAACGGATTAAATTATGACGTCAACATAACATCATTCAATTATTAAACTAATGTTTTCTGTGGTGCTCACCTGGAATTTTAATGATTTCGTCTGAATACTGTAGATTAGACAGTTGGTCTTGCTTGTAAAACTGGAGACATGGCGGCTCAGTGATCTGAACTCTTGACCAGTCGATCATTTCAGTGTAAGTTGTGCTGCTATAGTTGATGTGGGGTGGTGGTTGGGACCACGAAATTGCCGAATTTGGCTTCGATTGTGGGTTCTCGCCACTATTGGTATTTTTGCGCCATGCCACAATCTTGAAACTTCGTCGTATATATTTTCTGTGAATGCACTGCGTTTGACTTTTTAATTATGCTGAAGAAACAACGCGTATTCCACCACATTTCGTTTTGTTGGTAATTTTGTTCTGTCAAAGTCGCGCTAACGGAAATGTATTTTGTTTAAATTAAGTATTTTTGCACGTTTCATGCGAACTAAAGCTCGATTTTATTGATCACTGAAAAATACCGATTTACTTTTTGACATGAAGTGACTGCTACAGCCACCTTAAATCCGAATTCTTAAATCTTAAACCCAATTTCCGATTTCGAAAATTAAAAAAAAATTTATTATGATCCAAAGTGTTATTCTTTGCAAAATAGGTCGGAAGTGCTCCTAAAATCCATTTTTTCGATTTCACTTCTTCCCATGGTTATAATGATTGTGTAATCAGTAGAAAAAAAACATTTGAGGTAAAAAAAACATAAGAAAATATTTGTATAACACCAACAAACACACAGATATAAAATCTTCCAGATCGAACAAGAAACACCGAAGATATAACGAAAAAACCAAAATAGCACCATAGGGACCACTTTAAAAAAAAAAAAAATATTTTTTTCGAAAATGTCTTTCAAATATCTAACGATTGAGGCGGGGTCAAAATAGGTATATTTTTCTGCCATACAAGGTGATACGGTCTAATGTCCATACTAGAGTCAATGCGAAGACAGGCCGAGTCTTTATGAATCGAACGAACTGTTATTATGTACGCACCTCACAAAAAGAAGTTGTAATCAAGTTATCCTTGGTTCATGTTATGATGATTACCCAAATATTTCGACTCTAGCAATAGCCATCCGTGAGCTGGAAAGGTTTAAAATAACCTCTAAAAATAGAGTTTTTTGTAAAAATATTGGCTGGTGTGGTAGTTGTAAATAAGAAAACGGTCAGAAATAATAGTAATAAAAAAGTTCTTTCAATCTGCATGATAAAATATTAAATTTTTTGCGTGGGACCAAAGATAATGCGGATTTTCATGAATTTTTTGAACTTTTTTATATTATTTTCACCAACATTTAAATAACTTTATTATTTTCATGCGAATTGTTTGTTTTTTTATTTTTTCCTATTTTTTGTTGGTTGCAATATATAATTTTTTTTACATATATTTGTTTTAATGGCAAACAATTTCAACAATTCTGCAAAAGAAGCATTCAAAAACTTTCTAACGATATCTTGAAAACGAGAATCTTATTAAAAACAATTAAGTTATTTGAATTTTGATAAAAATAAAATAAAAAAATTCATGACAATCCACATTAGCTTTGGTCCCATGTACAAAATTTTATATTTTTTTAAGAAAATTTTAAGAACTTCTTTATAGCTATTATTACTGGCCGTTTTTTATTTAAAACTACCATAGCAGCCATTAGTTTTATAAAAGTTTCGATTTTTAAAGGTTATTTCAAACCATTCCAGCTCACGATTGGCTATCGCTAGAGTCGAAATATTTGGGGAATAGTCAAAACATGAACCATGGATTATTTTGAGCAACTTTGCCAAACAATTTTTCTTTTTAACGTAGAATTACGTCTTACAGCGGCGTTTGCATGGGGTCGTTTTAACAAATTTTTTGTAAGACCAGGAAACGTTTTTGACCAATACTTTTGGCTATACCTACAGCCTTTAATACTCATCGTTTAAAAATAATATATATCTTAAAATATCAGATATATCATGCTCTGAACGAATAACTTATTTTGAATTTTGTCATGATAATATTAAAGGCACAATATAACAAAATCTAAAAAGAAAAATTTATATTTTTATGTATGAAAATCAATCAATTCAACAAATCAATTAGATGCTTAAGTTGTGCCTGCTTTCTTTGTTTTTGTTTCGTTGTTTTTGCTTGTTTTGATTTGTTTTGTGCGAACTGATTCGCAGCATTGGTTCTCTACTCCACATTAAGAGGGCTCATTGATTCATGTACTTCTTTAGAGAACTTAGTGCTCTCTTTTAACACAAGAGTTCAATCACCTCAGTCAATGAACTCAAACTGTCAAGCTTCATGAAATGGGTCTGTGATTCGATTAGATTTAACTCTTATGAAAGAACGACTTTGATAGTATTTCTTTTTATGCTATTACTCAATAGATGGCGCTGTCTATTTGGCTGGCATAATATATGCATCCAGCAGAGCAAGCGTTGGTTAGTGCGTCTGGAATGATTCAGGGTTCGTTCTGGATCAATTGTTACGTTTGTTATCAATGCAAATTAATTCGGATCCTACATCCCACTACTCATTTGAGAGAAGCTCGCAAGCTTTACATCGGACAAAAAAAAATAAATGAAATTTATTTAAAGATGGCGCAGATATTGGCTTTCAAGTTTAAAGCATTCAATGTGAGACAGTTTCTGCCTCTCTCTTTACATTTGTTGAAATACACGCTAAATAACTGTCGACAATATTAAGAAAATTCATTTCAAATTTTTATGGTTAAAACTTCACAATGATTTTTATCACATTTTAAAAAAAATTTAATAAACTTTCAGAAACAATTGGAAAAATTGAAAAACCGTAAGATTTGGAACAAGATATTGACATGGAAAGTTGAATTTTTTGATATCAAAACACATTTTTTTACAAATTTGGCAGTTGATGAATGCATAAAAAAAACTAAATTTTTTATGGAAATTTTTACTTTTGAGAAAAACTCAAATTCAAATAACTTAAAGGCTCTCTACCAACAAAATTTCATAACGATCAAAAAGCAGGTTTTTTGAGAGCTTAGGTATAAATTTTGGCTCAAAATTGCTTCAAGAAGCAAATCAAATATAGTCGTTTTTTTGAAAATAGAAGAAAACACAATTTTTTAAAACAGTTCTGAGTTGCCAATGTGCTGAAAAAATTCAATAACATTTTTTTTTTAATTTTTTTAAAAATGATCGATCAACCAAGTTTTTTTTTTTTTAATCAGTTGATTTGGACTGTCTTATAAGTTAATATGCACTGAACAATTGTCAATTTAATTTTTATTTATTTTTGTAAATGGTCTTTTTTTTATTTTTAAATTTAGAATTCTCATAAGTAACTTCTTCTTAAATGTTTATTCGAGTTTTTCGACATTTTTTTCATATTTCAACTGCTATAATCAAAATATATAATTGAAATTTTAACTTAAAGATATAAAAGATCTTCAGTTTTACGTACATCTGTTTCACTGCCACACCAGCCACTGTTTTATTATTTCAAATTGTTAGTCCAAAATAGCACTTGTCTAAATATTATAACAAATTATTTAGTAAACATTCTCTTTATATAACCATTGTTTAATGTTCTTTTGAGAAATGTCAAGGCTGTATTAACAAAATAATGAAAAAAACATTTTTGCTAAATAAACAGTTTTATTTATGAAACATAAATGAAAAGAGTTCAAAAAGAAACCACAATAAAAACTAATAAACTAATACCAAAAAAAAATTAAAAGTGTAAAAATAAAATAAACTGTAGGAGTAGGTAATTCAAAAAATATTATAGAGTGACCCTACGACTATCATTAAAAACAAAATAACTTTTATTAACAAAGGATAAATGTGTATGAAAAAAAGCATATACCATGTTCTTGTCTTAAAAAAATAAATTTTGGCTTAAAGCTCGTTTCTACAAATCTCACAAAGCTATATAACATATGAATTTAAATGAGATAAAACATATGATCTTTTTCATAAACTATCCTAAAGTGTTTGTTTTTAAAATAGTTATCTTTCTTTTAAGGCCTTGATTACCTCATCTTAAGTACTCTTATTTAAGAGCAAAAAAACATTTATTGCCAGCCCAACAAATTGCTCACGTTTCACTTTTCTCTCGCTTTTATTTCAGGTAACATAACCACAGACAGCTTAAAGCAGTCAACCACAACAACAGCAACAACGTGTGTAGGTGTGAAAACTTCACCCAAACGTCCAATCAAATCTGCAACAGCAGCAACACTATCGACATTCCTAACATCATTGTCCTCATCGGCGGCATCCTCAGCATCGACGTCATCTGCTTCATCATCGTCGTCATCGTCAGCATCCTCCACATCTTCAAATTGCTCAAGCGAAATTGTTGCCAACAGCAACAACAATTCAAACAAATACAACAATTGCAACATAAGCGACATCGTGACGAATAAATCACAAACGAAACGTAAAAGTAACAGCACGCTGAGAGCATTACGTCAGACAGCAACACCAACATTGGCAGCTACCGCAGCAGAAAGTGTTGCTGATGACACACACACAGTCAATTCAGCAACAACAGCAACCGCGGCAGGCAGCAACAAGGCACTTACAGCGTTGCTGCAGCAGTCAACGCAACGACCTAGCAATAAAAACAATTGCCGATCGCCCACTTCCGTTTCCGCTGTTGAAAAAATGCTCAGCGAGCGTTCGCTGCTGCTGAGCGGTTTCAATGCAATTGAGAACGCCAAACGCCTCTGCGATCCCCTAGCAGCAGCAGCAACAGCATCAGCAGCAACGACAACAACAGCATCGCCCAACGCTACTGCAGCAGCGGCTGCTTATTTGTACTTGGAAAAGGTTAAGAATGAGAAACTTTCACCACGTGTGACAGCAGCACAAATTGATACGCTAAAGGATGCGATCATGGAATCGACATCTAGCAGCAATAACAATAACAACAGCAACAATAACAACAATAGCAATTCTACTTTAAACAATAGCAACAGCAATTTACGTTTATCAAATATGGTTACCATTAATGCAAGCAATCATAATAATGCGCATCAATACAATCAGCAGCATCATCAACAACAACAGCAGCAACAACAACAACAACAACAACAGCAACAACAGCATCAGCAACAACAGCATTTAAGCAGCAATAATGTTAAACGTGAGCGACTTAGTCCGGGCACAAATGGCGAACTGCAAACGTCGCTATCAAGGTAAGCTAAGTACAGAAGTTAAGTAACAATATTATTAAGCTGCACTTTCTGTGAGAATTTTGGAGGACAATTTCTCTAATGGAATGCCAAATACTTTGTGCATATTTAAATCATAAAGTAGATTTTTATTTAACCATTAGTCGATTAATGCTTCGATTGTTTCATTTTTGAAACCGTTTTGTTACATACCGTATGTCAAAATATCATAAATTGTCTCAAGTCCTGTTTCAAGTTTCAAGTTTGAAGTGTGATTGTAGTTTTCAAAAGAATGTATACAAGCTGGAAACTAATTTAATTTCTGTAAAAAATAAATTGCTGAAAAATAAATTGCTGGGATGTTTATCGCATAGTTGAAGTGAGGAGTTGTGAAACTGGATTTGTTGTTGGATAATTCAAAATATGAATTTTCGCGAAGCCCGAAAATAAGATGGGATTTTTGAATTTTCAAAAATTGTGTGTTGTTATGCGACTATTATAAATGTGACAAAGTGGCATTTTCTGATAAATAACCTTTATTGGAATGGGTCAGGAATTCATCTGTTGACACTCTGCAGATGAAAAGTTCAATGGAATTCATTGCATCGCATATGGCATATTTCACATTTAAATTTTTTTTTTTTTTAATAATTTATCATAAGTACATTAGATTCTAGATTATCGATGACCCTACAAATGATACAAAAGTATATGTACATCTTCTTGATCTCATGAAGAAATTCTTGACGTTACGGAATTTTATATGACGCTAACGCTTTTCTGGTGATCCTTTAGTGACCCTTTTATTGTTATCGCTTTATTTCTTCTTTCCGTAGGCTTTTTGTTTCCAAAACGACACATTCTTGGCCAAAATTAATATGTTTGTTTTCATCGGCTCACGGCAGCACATTGGTTTTTGGGCTGGTAAATGAAACTTTAGAGGACTGACCTCTTTTAATGCACTGCGAAGTGATGAAGCAGATATAACAAATTACGAATAATAATTCTTAAATTTATGACATTGATCAACTACTCATTAAAGTCTGTATAGAGCATAACCTTGAACTACTTTTTATATGTGAGTTCTATTCCGCCTAACAGCCCGTTAGAACTATACAAAGTCCAATCCAAAATTGTAAGCCTTTCTTTGCTAACTTTCAACATGTGATGTTTGTGGGTAATTTCACCTAAGTTGATATCAATTTGGAACCAGTTGATGATGAATTTTACCATTTATTTATAAATAATGAAATTCAAGCCAATTTAATCAACAGTGAGGAGCAGTATGATCTAGTTCATATTTACTCTACCCAACAATCTAAGCCGTATACTAAATCTTATATATGTTGATAAGGATCTCCACGTTCTTCTGGACTTACCACCTTGTTCAATTTTATACAAGTCTCAACAGCACCTACATCTTTAAATTTACTTTTCTTTGAATCTTTTTCAAAAACTTCATTCTAATAAATAATACGAAATACAGAGATCATATTTAGCTGTTCGTTACCTGTTCGTGGTCCCCAAGTTCAACGAGAGACTGTCTTAATTAAAAAATGAGTTGAAGAATGCTTTTAAAGGTTTCAGAGACGACACTGCTAACCCTATCTCAAGATCAACTTATCATTCTTATAAATACGACTTCGATACACTTAATAAGTTCCTTTACCGTAGCTATATAATCCCTACCGACTCTAGCCTTAAACATAAAAGCACATATTTTTGAACCTTTATCAATAATAAGAGAAAATCTAATGGTCTTCCAGTTTTTTACCTTGAAGAGAGGTTCTAGTAGAAACGTAACGTTATTTCAGTATTTTTTTTTTTTTTTTTGAGCGAACGTAAATTTTTTTTTAAAGCATCTTTTGTGACATTTATTAGTGTATATTTCAAGAACATTATAACATTTTTTTCGATGAAAAATAGTTCAAAATGGCGGCTGAAGGTCTCGCTGATCAAAGCCGATAGCCGATGTGCGCTGTACACTCTACAGCTCTGCCAATTGATCTGAAACGAAAAAATCAAAAAAATGTCTAACCTAGATTTTCGATTTGAATTTGAAAACCCTTTATAAAAAAAATGGCGGACCTTTGAAAAAAAGCTCTGTTTTTCCTACTTTAACGTAAAAAAACTAATAAACTAATATTTTTTTTTTGGAAAAAAATGCTTCCTGAAAGCCACTTAAATTGAATTAGCTTTAATTTTGAGGCGTCAAACATCGAAATGAGTCAAGTCGTTTAAGCAGAATCGTGTACAGCGCGGAAAAAAAGGTGTTTCGAGAAAAACGCGTTTACACCTGTTTTTCGGCCGACGCACACTCTCGTCTAATACGATATGGCTCGTAAAATAAATTAGATAGAGAAATATACTTTTGACTACATATTTTCAAAATCCTAAGAATGCAAATAAAGCAAAAAAACAAAAATTTTTTGTCGATTTCTACTAAAACCTCCCCTTAACCAAAATAAGGAACATAGACGCACCATATATTATGTATACCCTCGCATCACAGGCAATATTTCTACTCTATGCACTGTTTTGGACATTGGCTCTGTGTGTCTGCATGTATTCAATGTCGCTACTCCTCTAATTAGCGTCAAAAGTAATAAAGGGTGATTTTTTAAGAGCTTGATACCTTTTTTTTTAAAAAAAAACGCATAAAATTTGCAAAATCTCATCGGTTCTTTATTTGAAACGTTAGATTGGTCCATGACATTTACTTTTTGAAGATAATTTCATTTAAATGTTGACCGCGGCTGCGTCTTAGGTGGTCCATTCGGAAAGTCCAATTTTGGGCAACTTTTTCGAGCATTTCGGCCGGAATAGCCCGAATTTCTTCGGAAATGTTGTCAAATGTTGTGAATCGTGTTGTTGTTGTCAGATGGGGCTACGTCAAGTCTAAAGTCTACAGAAATAAGCCAGCAACTATTCCAGCTTTGGAAGACAACATTTCCGAAGAAATTCGGGCTATTCCGGCCGAAATGCTCGAAAAAGTTGCCCAAAATTGGACTTTCCGAATGGACCACCTAAGACGCAGCCGCGGTCAACATTTAAATGAAATTATCTTCAAAAAGTAAATGTCATGGACCAATCTAACGTTTCAAATAAAGAACCGATGAGATTTTGCAAATTTTATGCGTTTTTTTTAAAAAAAAAGTTATCAAGCTCTTAAAAAATCACCCTTTATGATGATGATCAAATAAAACTGATTCAAAACATGATTGTCTTAAATTATAGACAGAAAATTCTGAAATTGTTTGAAAAAATCTTTAAAGGTTAATTAAATGCGTTATATTAAATGAATCAGTCCCCTGATCAACATGGTTTCTAGTGTGTCAAGTCCACAACTGCCAAGCTTATTATTTTTGTTAATAATTACTAGCATTAATCAAATTTTTAACTCATAACATGAGTACCGACTATGAAATTCCCTAAACCTACTTTTTCAAAATACAATAAAAGTATTGAAAATGGGCGTGTTCGTGAGCTGATGAAGCCCATATTTTATATGCATTTCCTTTTTGATGAAAAATGAACACATACCAAGTTTAAATTCTGTAGCTCACATGTTAATGCCTTTATAGTGCTTTTGCTCTTGTGGGTTATATGGGAGTTAGACGTGTTCGTGAATGGATAACACCCAATTTTTGAGCACATTTTAGTTTTTGTATAAAAAAGATACATACCAAATCTCTGTTGGTTAAACATAAGCTTATTTTTGGAGCTTTAAATTTGTTGGGTTTATCGCAGATAGGCGTGTCCGTAGTTGTATGACGCCCATTTTTTGAAAATATCTTTGCTTTGTTGAAAAATACATACGTAACAAATTTTGCATATTTAAGACAAACATACGCTTAATTATTCAATTTTAAATTTGTTGTTTGTATGGGAGATGAGCGTGTGCGTGGGCGGATGACGTTAATTTTTTTTCAAAATGTCTTTGGTTTGCTTTAAAAAAACATACGTACCAAATTTAATCTCTGTAGGTTAAACATAAGCTTATTTATTGAGTTTTTAATTTTTATGTTGTATGGGAGGTGGGCGTGACCGTGGGCAGATTACAACCATTTTTTTAAAACGTCTTTGTTTTAATATGAAATACATACGAAACCAAATATTATTGTTGTAGATTATTTATGAGCTTACTTATGCAGTTTTTAATTTTTGCATTGTATGGGAGGTAGGCGTGTCCGTGGGCGGATTTTAAAAATATTCAACAGTGCGGATCCTTGGGCTCATGCGACTATGTGTACGGTTTCATTCAATTATCTCAACTCCTTCTTCGTCTTATCTTATGGGTATACGGACAACACACAGACTAACGGTAAGACGGGCGGACGAACGGATATAGATAGCTCGACTTACGAGTTGACGCTAATCAAGAATATATACACTTTTCTATACCGGACTCTCTTATTTCTATGCGTTACAAACGTTTGCACAAACTTAATATACCCTGACCTTTCAGTTGTAGGGTATACAAATGGGCATCATCCACTAACGAACATGCTCACCTCCCATACAATCCCAAAATTGTAAACTATATAAAAAGACTTTTGTCAAAACTTCAAAAATATAATTAAATATTTATACATTTCATTTCGAAATTCTGGCGTGTTCGAAAAATGGGTGCGTAACCCACGCACGTACGCGCCCACCTCCCATACAACCCCAACATTTAAAACTCTTTAAAATGACTTTTCTTTAAGCTACAGGAAAATTATTTGATACATTTGTATTTTATGTTAAAAGTAAATCGTGGAAGAAAAGTGAGCGTCATCTGTCTACGAACACACCCACATCCCACTCAGTCCATAATAGTGCAAACTCTATAAATAGGCTAATATTAAAGTTACAGAACTGAAATTGGGTATTTGTTTATTATCAATATATCAAAACTAAAGCGTGTTAGAAAAATTGGTGTCAGCCACCCAAGAACACGTCCACCTACCATACAACCCCAAAATTGAAAACTTTATAAAGAGGTTTCCCTGCAAACAATAAATGAAGCTCTCGAAAAAATCTAAGAAGAGTGGTTTTTTATGCATGTTTTATGATGACTCACAAGAGAGTTATTATTGTATCTGCTTTTTGAGTACTCATAAAAGACACTCATTAAAGAGTCCTAACTATGACGGTCATATGATTGTTCATTAAAAATACTCTTAAAAGGATTATATATTGATTGATATATGCATAATCATAAAGAAGACTCATAAAAGACTCTAATATACAAGTATTTTACGAGAGAATAGAATCGGATTATTGCAAATCCACCAAATCTTATAAATCAATAAGAACTTACTCGAGCATATTTTTTTTTTTATTGCATAAAACTTTCTAGATGTGCGTTATCCTGGCAACGCTTTTCGGAGAATTGTTTATTTTTGGCGATATACATGCATTGAAATTAAACACCAACAAATATTTGTTACAAAAAGACTTCTTATATGAGTCTTAAAAGAGTATTAAATATGAGTCTTAAAAGAGTACTTAATATGAGTCCAAAAAGACTCATTAAAAAGTTATTATTATGAATCATATTTTGGGGCCTACAAAATACGAAAATGTACTCATAAAAGAGTTGTTTTTGAGCGCATTATGATGATAAAACCTCATTTATTGATTCTTGAAAGAGTCGCTAAGAGTCATAATGTTTGTTGGGAAGCTTTATCAAAAGTAGGTGTGCTTCCATTATGTTTGGTTCAAAATCTGCACAGACTTGGCATATAAGCAGCATTGATGTAATAACACTGGAACCATTTTGGAGAAGAACTACCCAAAAGCAAGGACTATGCTGTGTAGCACCTTCAAGAACTTGGAAGTCCTGAACATTTCAAAATGACGAAGCGAAATTACAAATATATGAAAAATATGCAAAACTAAAAGTTCACAATCAAACTTTAATGACTGCAAAGACCGATTCACATGAATTGCCCAACTGATCACGTGATTTAATTTGCCACACTTCCACATGACTGAGGTTGAACCTATCAGCGGTGGTGGTTACCGGTTTTACCATGATTAACTCTGCAGCACCACCACATGGTGGGCAGCTGTTTGTTTAAGCAGTAGCTTCATTGGTACTTAGCAGAGCCCAACAGTGAGATGAACTCGAACGTGGCTTCAACTTTGCCTTCATGCTGCAACATATTGTTTGAATTTTTATCCTTTCTATTTTTTTTCAATTTATTTTTATTTTCCTTTTTCGTGTTGTTGCAAACATAGTGGAGATGATGTTGCAACATAGTGGATGGTACTGCTGAAATAACTCGTGCTTCACTTTTGCTAACATTTGGTTCGTGTCTTTGTTGACGTAGATTCTTGATTTATCGTGATCGCTTTGTTTTCTATATTGTTTATTATTGCAAATTGCTTTAAAGATTTGTAAGAGCTACTGTATTGTAAGAGAAAAAAAAACTAAAACTTAGGTGGTAATGGTTACAATTTCGACAAATAAAGTCTAGCTGCTGTAAATCATTGTTGACCAAATAGTTGGAGAGAATTAGGCAAGTTATTGAAAAAAAAAACATGTATACAAAGCGATGTTTTACGATGTAGGTTAACATGCCATTGTGACAAAAATAAGTTCAAATATTTAAAAGTCGAATTCATAGGTTAATTAAGTGCTTAGCTTGGTTTAGTTTATTAAAATTAATTTCATATAAGGTCAAAATTTTAACTCATTTAAAATCACAAGCTATGAACATTTGTAAAGAAATCGGAGTTCACCGAATAACCTAACGGAATTAGCGAAAGTTAAGGTCGTAACAAAATTTGTCATAAAAATTTAACATATCATCAGTTTATTTACCGCATAATCTTCATTAATTATGTGCCATGCATACAAAAAACAGCTTCATACCAACAACAACAATATTGTTGTTGAAAGATTCATTCATTCTTGAAACGAACAAACGGCTAAAAACTAAGCTTAACCAATCATTAATTTTAAACAATGCTCAAGCTTCTGAATTACAGCTTCATCTACATCTTCATCTACATCTTCATCTGCAGCTTTATCTTCATCTTCATTAAAAAAAAAGATGTCAAACACATTTCATCATTTATCAGCAATTTTATCCGACAGTGTTGTGTTTTGTTAAGATCGCTGATTCTTTAAGTATCTGTTATCTGTTGCTGCTTAAATCTCATATTTATTCATCACTGTTGTAATTATGTTAATTAATGAGCATCATCAACATATTAATTTTTTTATGTTTTGTGACGACAAACAATTCTATTTGTCATTTATCATTTGTCATACATTAATTCTATTCTACTTAAGGTATCGTTTTCTCAGATCTCTTTTACTCAGTGGGTTTGCTTCTTTCTTTATTTTTTTGCCCTCAGGATAGATTTAGTTAAATTCTATGCGTTATATTGTGTTCTACTAATTAGTTAAGTTATTAATTTTCACGCTGTTTTGACAGGGTTTGCGTGTTAGACAGACGGACGCACTATTTTGAAAGTGAAACCGAAAGTTAGTTATAAAGTTAGTAATTCGGTTTTGCCAAATTTTGCAGTTTATGATTATAGAGTTCAAATTATTGTTGAAAAAAATTAAGGTGTGTCAGTTTGATACAACTGTTTATAACTGTTTGAAGAAATTTTAAATTCGAACTTTGATGACATTTTTTATTGTTATTTAAACCGTTCATAGAAAGAAACATTTGTGAGAGTTGCTTGTGAACAGTGTGCACGGGTTTTCGGTAAAAAGATTGCAAAGGAAAGTATTGAGATATTTAATTTAAAAATATTTAAAGATGTTGTTTGTGTTAAAAAGGAAATTTGAAAAAAAATTTAGTAACAAATATTGAAAAAAGTTTAATAATATCTGAAGTTGGGAACTTCTTATGTGCATTAAACCTCTGCACGAATGCACTCGTTTTTTCCACAACAGAAGATCCAACAGTGCAGAGTTCAGAGATTAACAGAACTCTGTTAGTCAAGCAAAGCTTATTCAACTCATTTAATGACAACAGACGAGTACTGCAGAGCACTCGTCGGCTTCAAACATAACCATGTTGTTTACATAACTTTCCAGCAGTGATGATATTAGATCATTTTCGAGAGTACTTTTTTATAAAGGCAAATAGTACTTTTTTATTGTTTAGGGTACTTTTTATTAAGTAATGATATGTGTACAAATACATAATTAAAAAATATAGAATGGACGTATCACATAATTTATCAAAATAGTGTTTTTTGCATTATATGTTAGAATATCCTCCATAAAACCAAAAAAACTGAAATATGGTTTTAAATACTGAATTTTTTGACGATTTAATAACTTTTAATTACATAACACTGTATGAAGTTAAAATAATGGAATGTATCGTATTTTCATGTAAAATTTTGGAATTATGAGTTACGTTCCCTCAACGTTGCCAGAAGAGTGGGGAATTTATAAGATACCATGGGTAATTCTGAGAATTTTTGAAAACATATTTACATTTAGCTCATTTTTTATTACCTCCACTTCAGCCCAGAATTCAGAAATAGACGAATCTTTAAATTTTTCAATTCCTCATAATATGACAGCGTCCTGTATTCCGTATTGATCGACTCTGCATTTAAAAGTTCTTGTCCTGGAAAAATTTTTAAAATCATCTCCAAAATGCTGGTTTTTTACCATATATTACGTGACTGGGCGAGAATTATGGTGAATTTTGGCAAGAAGTTTATGACTTCATTTTCAAGACTGATTTTTTTGCAACTCTTGACAAAATTTCAAGTAAAATTCTTTAATATTAGTTTTAAACTCAGCAACTTATCGACTAGTGTCTTCTCCGTTATATAGAAAGCCCTTAAAATACCCTTAAAGTAAACAAATCAATTGTCATTCTCTAAATAAAATAAGCTTGTGGCCCAGTTAAACAATTTGGCATGCTCATTGTCATATACCAGTAAAGATTTGGTGCTGATGCAATTAGTTTACTTCTTGTTTTGTGTGTTCTGTATAAGTAGTTAAATATGAAATTAATAGTAAAAGTATAAAATGTAAAAGTTCGAGGGTACTTTTTTCGGCAAGAAGGTACTCGGGTTCTTTTGTAGAGTCAATAGTACTCAAAAAAGTACTATTCCACTCAAAATATCATCCTTGCTTTCCAGTCATTGCATTCTACTTGCATCGAGAAGAATCGTGCATGACATTGATTCGGTTTGTGTTCGTTCTTGTTCTGCTCAAACGACGAGTGCTCTCTGTTGTGTTACGCTTGATTTTATTAATGAGAGCAAAACATAACAAAGACTTGCACCACAAACGAGTGGCTTAAAACTAATTTCAAGGGCACTTGTGCAGAGGTTTAATGTGCATATTACAATGCGTTAAGCCGCTCTAGAACTTTCGAAAAATCAATAAATTTTTTTCTTAAATGGTCTTTTATAACCTCAATAATGATGTCTCAAAAGATGATAGCTGAGAAAAATTTCTAAGTAGTTGATTTTTTAATTTTAGTACAAGACCGCCTAGGCACGCCTGGTCGGCACTTTCTACTATTCAAAACTTCCAACGCGTTTATCTCAAAACTGCATTTTTTAAGTTTACCGAAAACATAACTCAAACAATTTCCAATCGATACACTTGAAACTTGGAATATATGTATTTTGAAAAATTATATTGTCTATGGAAATACGTACACTGAGAAAAAAAACATACTTTAAAATTAAACAAAAATTTTTAAAATATAAATTTAACGCCTTTGCGTTTCTACAAAACAAAATTTACAACAATTGTGTTTAAATTTCAACTATACACTCCTTTCAATTTTTTTTCATTCATTATTTCTTTGAAACTTTCTTTGACATTTTTTGAATTTTGAATTTTCATTGGTTTGAAAAATATCGAACATAAAATAAAATAAAAACTAATTCAGTTTTTCAATATTGAAATATTTAAAATGCAAACTTCATTGAAAGGAGTTGAGATTCGGTATTCGGAGGGTCTCAAGGGTCGCTGATTACGAATCTGTCATCAAAAACTCGGAAAAAATTAAAAAATGGCATCGAAAAAATTATGCTTTAAAACATTTGTTTTAAATTTAAAAATTTTTGTTTTAAATTTGTTTTCTTATTTAAAAACATTGTTTTAAAAACAAAAACCCTTGTTTTAAATTTCACTTTAAAAACAGTTGTGTTTAATTTAAATGAATTTGTTTCAAGCTCTATTTCAAAAACAAATTCGTTTAAAATGAACACAATTTCATTTAATTTTAACACATATTTCCCTCAGTGTAGGATTTTTTTTTTAAAATTTAACAGTTTATTTGTTATCAACGATAATCTGATGATTTTTTTTTTTTGCATATTTTTCACTTTCCACTTTAGAAGTGCGCCATTTGGCCGAAAATCAATATATCAAAAATATCCTACGTACTTCTATAGCCGATATTATATACAGATTGTCCCGCAACTGAGTGCAACTATTCACTGAGGTGAAAAGTAATGTCGAGTTGAGCAAAAAATCGTATGGGAGGTTGGTCTATTGTCACATTCTTAGGACCTACAAGGTTAATTAGTATTTCACGATTTTGATTCAAATTATTGTTTTTAGCACAATATTTCTAGAGAGCTCATTGTAAAGGTAATAAAATCACCTTTCTAACGGTACATCAACAAACCCTACCGACTTAACCGTTCCTGAGCTGTGTGAGCTCGTCTGAAGATAAAATCAATCGGAGGAAACTGCTAAATTTCAACTTTGAGTCCAAATTTCTCAGAATTTCACGTAATAGAACAATTTTTTTCTGTGTTCTATGAGTTAGTTTTTGTACTAGAAACAATAATTTAAATCAAAATTGTGAAATACGAATTAATCCTGTAGCTGAAAAAAAAATTCAAAGTATGCATATTTTTCAGACGAGTCCAAAAAACTTTGTGTGGCGTGCGAACGAGTTCAATGCTTGCCTCGGAAGAATGTTTTTTTCAATTTTTGCCTCTATGCAGTGGCAAAAGTCCTTGCATGGGCTGAAATGGCCAATTTGTGTGTGTTTGTGTGTTTTAGTCTAAAGAAACTTTAAAAGTTCCATTGAAGTAGTTCCATAGATAGTTTCAGTGGAACCTGCATAACACTGTACTGTCGATTTTTCTTCCAAAAAAGCTCTATACAGCCGAAATTGCTGAAATTTAATGTTTATTTATGAGTAAAGAATTTCTCAACATCATACTTATCATTTGTCAGAGAATCATCGATTATTGTAAAAAAAGTTTAAAAGTTTCAAAAAACTAGCATTTTTCTTTTTTATCTTGTACTAACTATATATATTTCTAGTGGAACATATAAGTTATATAATAAAAAAATTCTGCAGAAGGAGTCGAAGGAACCAAAAAGTTCTAGGCATCCAAGTCAATATTTTCAAACAAAATTCAAGAGAAACTATTTTTCAGAGAATCATATATTTTTATGTCAGAAGTTAACAGAAGTCTGAGCAAGTTCGAATATGTTAGTTCTATGGAAATTCTTAGTGAAGAATATTAGCAATACAATTAAAAATCCCAGGAAATAAAGATAACCCAAAAAAATTTTAATGAGCAAGCTGGTTCTCTAAAACATGTTACTTGTTTGTCATAGAATCATATAATTTTATACTGAAAGTTTACAGAACCCAACAACAATTTTGAATCCATTGATATCCTAGCTGTCATAAAAACATTGCTTCTTGTTCCAAGAAAACCATACAAATTTCTATGACTCACCTAGGCACTACATTTTCTTTATCTTTGCACTCCCTGTAGAAAACTCTGTAAGGCCTGTCTTAGGTGTTCTCTTATGGTATTTTCTATCAACGTTGCCAATGGTACTTATTTGCCTCTTTGTTATATTTATAAGAAGCGGTGTTGAGATAGTTGGATAAGGTGACTATGACGTATCAGTTGTCATAAAGGGGTGAGTGGAAAATACAGTGTCAGATGACCTATATACAGCACTGATCACAATACAGAGCTGGTGCACAAATGAAGATCTCTCTGCAAACCCTTAAATGACAGTTATTGTCTCATATAGAAAATGATAAAAGACTGATATAACTCGGTTATTTCTCCAGAAGTAGATTTGCGCCATTAAGCTTAGTATCTGCAAGTTGCTCGTGTTTTACAAATACCGTGTTATCAGTAGATCCACAATCTTTCTGAGTACGTGCAGAAAAATTTTCGTGGCATAAGCCGTAATATAATGTTCAACCTTTATGTATACACAGGCCAGGTAGTGACCGTGGCATGCAGGTTTAGTGTGTGGCTTAGCATGCTCGGAGCCCGAGTTCGATTCCCAGTCGCGGCGAAAAGTTGTTTCAATAAAAATTTTTTTCTGATCGATCACCACCTCTCTGCAGACAATGGCAAACCTCAGAAAGTAAGAATGCCTTATAAAGCTTCTTGAGAACATGAAGTTTAGCCGTTCGGAGTCGGCATAAAACATGTAGGTCCAGTTCTCGGTCAATTGTGTGCAAACATTTAATAACACAGACAACACAATTGATCACAAGAAGCTCTGTCAAAGTCTTTTCAAGGTCTGAAATGGCCAATATGTTTTTTTTTTTCTGTATGTAGACATATGTCTATATTTTCCTTTAGTGTCTTAGCCGAAAACCTTTAAAGATTAGAACTGATCAAGCGGTTAGAATGAGTGCAGAGAACTGCAGGGACTGTATCTAGTTTACTTCAACTACAGCTATTAATGTTATTTAAGGCTAACTCCAATTTACATCCACATCTAGATATAGGCCTGATTTATCTTACAAAACCTCTTACATCTCTGATAAATATTTTTCAACCCTCTTTCAAAGGGACATCTGATAACTGAACCCTTTAGCAATGACGGGAATTTTACATATTTTTAGATGACAAGCTTCTTAAATACTGCTTAAGACAAAATAATACCGGAATTACTCCCCCTGCTAGGTGGTTATCTGTAAATGATCTTGTAGAATTTACTGATGGATCAGAAATGGAGAAAAGAATGGGAGTCTTCGGGCAAAAATCTAATGAGAGCTTTTTCCTTAGCTTGCACCCGTTTTTTACATTCTTCCAAACGAAAATATT
The DNA here is from genome assembly GCA_958299015.1 of Tetanocera ferruginea. NCBI lineage: Eukaryota > Metazoa > Arthropoda > Insecta > Diptera > Sciomyzidae > Tetanocera > Tetanocera ferruginea. The sequence goes on along the minus strand of OY282641.1, from coordinate 127,938,985 downwards.
TGCAATAAAGAGATATGCCAGAAGAAAAAGTTCGAATAATGTTAAAGGCAAAATCATGTTCGTATTTTCTAATATTCCAGATGTTGTCGGACCTGAAATTAAAAAAAAAAACCAACTAATATGGCTTCGATCTTTTGGGCATGACTTTGAAATATTTTGCATGCTACCAAATTTGAATTCTAACCTGAAATTTCTAAAAAAAAAGAAATGGCCTATAGACAGATCAAAAATCACGTCACTGATCAGTTCAATCATGAATTCAGACGTCAATATAATATTTAGACCAGAAAATAAAGATGACAGTTTAAGAAACGTAATGTAAAATATCAACTCTGAAGAATCTGAATTTTGTATAAAAAAAATAGGAACCTCTCGACCTCGTTCAAGCATTTCACTTCAAATTTCCACCCTGAACAGCTAGTACATTACATGCTGTTTAGTATGGAATTCTTCTTACAGCTCATGAACGTTCTCATGAATTGGAAAAGTTTTACTTTCATTCACGAGCATGTTTGCGAACTATTTGGTTAGTATTCGAAATTGATAATAGCAACATTCCACCAAACTTTCCCCTACATACCTAGGTTTGTATCAAAATGAACCAAACTGGTCTTAAAGAGCTAGTGGATTCAATACATAGACTACCACTTCTACTTTACATTCCACCAAAAGATACACGCTCCTAAACGAAAATAAAAAATTTAATTATAAGAAAAAATGACGATTTAAACGTTTTGTGATGTTGCTTTTTGTGAACTTTTTATCTGTCGGCAAAGAAACTTCACTTGTTATACCATTTTCATTTATAACACTTGTATTAAATTCCACTTAACTAATTTGTACATTCGATTTATTTTCTTCTAGTTATTATTTAAAATAAAAAAAAAATTTTAATTTTCTCAAAAACCCCCTTCAGGTCTCGCAGCGCTACGCCTTCGTCATTTCGTGGCGCCTCTCCGCACTCAACGTTACAAAATGCGCCAACGGAAAGTATGATGCCTGTACATAACCTCTCGGCAAATTTGTTGAATAGCATACAACAGGCGGCATCTGCTGGGCGTCATGCGAATGCCTCAAATGCACTGACGCTGCCAACGGATTTTTCAACGCGCAACTATTCGGAATTCATGCGTAGCTTAGCGGCCAAGTACAATAACTCCAATCCTAATGAGTAAGTTTCATATCAACCACTAAGTCTACGAATATGCAATTATTCATAATTATTATAGCTCCAGTACAGCGCGTCGCAATACATTTTTTGATACCTCCACAACCTCCGCACCAACCTCCAGCAACAAGCTAACAACAGCCACAAATAAACCACCTGCCTCCGCTTTAGTTAACAAGGACACAACGGCACCTCCTCCGCTGTTGTCACCTGCCGACACTGCCAGCAATCACCTTAAAACACAGAGCCAGCATCAAACGCAAATGGCAGCCGCTGCAGCAGCTAGTGTTTCGCCATTTATGACTTCCTTTCTATCCAGTTTGCCTTTCGGTCAGGGCGTATTTCCATCGCTTATCGATATGAGCAGCACGCAGGCCTTGATAACATTGGTAAGTAGCGTTATAGCAACTATCCTGCAGCCAAATAGCATTATAGCAACTTTTCACCCACAGGCACGCGCCGCCAAAGAAGCCGAGATACAGCATATACTGCGCTCAGCTCAGCAAAATCATTCTAAACGTCCCGCCTCCAGTGCCTCCTCCTCACCACGCCCCAGCCTTACAGCCGCTATGCAACAAGCTGCACAATTTGTTGCGCCAACGCTTTTCTATTCAACACAGTTGCAGCAACAGTCACAGCATGCCTCACGCCAATCTAGTCCTTTGCAAACGCGTCTGGGTAGCAATTCCGCAACTGCTGCAAGCAATGAAAAATCTGGAGTAGTAACGGCCGTAGCGTCTGCACCTTTAGATTTAAGTTCACAACCACCGGCGGCAAAACGTTTTAAGGCTGAATTAAATATTAGTGTGGACAGCAACGACGAAGCCACTGTTACAGCGCTACAAGAGCCGCAGGCGAGAAGAATTTCAACGTCCTCAACAACAGCTTCTCCATTACCAGTGGTCTTACCGACGGTAGAGCTTAAGCCAAATTTAGTCCCAGTAACACCGTTAAGTCATACAGCACACCTAGCTAGTTCCACAACAGCTGCTCTGGGCATGGGAAGCCTACGGCAATGTCAGGCGCAAAGCGATGAAGTCAACGCATGGTCTGTGGATGATGTGTGTGCCTTCGTGGGCGCCATAGATATCTGTATTGAATATGTACAGGTAAGTTAAAATTATTACTTACAAAAACTTTAAGAAAAATTTTATTCATAATTAAAAATAATACCTTTAACGGAATTTTTTGATCTCGCTGCTGAGATCTTTTGCGATATTAAGTTACCTATCAGATGTTTGTAGAGCAACGGACCCTCGGAAAATGACCTCATGTCAAACTTTGCAAACTTTTTGCTTGTTACCCGCTCTAAACTCTCTTTTAATACATTTTTTAGCTAATTTTTTTTTTCTAATTAAATAATGCAATTCGTTCTTGCATCTTGGATTCCAAATTAACATTTATTGACCATCTCAATTTTGCGGTGCGGTGAGGTGAATCGTTTCGATTTTTAAAAAAGGAACATTCGGAACAGCTCTGAACGTTTTGAGGGGAAGTAAAGATGACTGTCTTCATCGCTTTTCTGCCACGATATGACTTGGGCTTTGTTGGAGCAAATTTGATCGGGCCAATATCAACCAAAGTTGAATTTTAAGAATGCTGTTCTTTAAAAAATGTTATTCTCAAGACGTCTGGCTCAAAAGTTTTGATGATGAATATTTCTTGCTCTCTTGCTTAAAAAAATTTGCGAGATATGAAATTTCTACGCTCTCCCTACATAGAGGTAGAGGGGTTTTTATGTTAGTTGTCATGAATGTTCCACTTTTGCACTCCTCGTAGTTTTTCTCTATTTTAACCATTATTTTAATATTGATAGGTATTTTTGTAAAAGTTTTAATGCCAGTCTTAGTGTGAACGTCTTTTCTGGACAATTGATCAAAATGTTAGCTTGCAAAAAACGTGAAATTTAAATTTATTAGAATCTGGTGATGGAATTAGAAATATTACAAAAAAACACAATATTAACCATACGACGGTATAAAGGTTGAAAAAAAAAAATACAATATTACAATATCTAAGCCAAAGTTAGGACGCCATATTGCGAATTTGGTGACAAGCGATAATGGTGTTTGTCCGGCTGAAGCAGCAGCAAAAACTCTTGGAGTTGAAGCAAGTGAATGGACTATACGTAGAAGTCTACACAGCATAGGCTTTAAAGCTGCAGAGAAGAAGAAAAAACCATATATTTGACCAAAAAACTTAAAAATGCGAAAGAAATTTGTCGAACAGTATGAAAACTGGTCTGTATCAAGTTTTGTAATATTTTTGTAGGTTATATGGTCTAAGGAGACTAAAATAAACCATTTTGAGTCGGATGGACGATTGTGGTATTGGACCAGGGACCCCAACGTATTGACACCAAACCAAGTCAAACAAACCATGAAACATGGTGTTGCATCCTTGGTGAAAATAGAAGGGAACATTAATAAAGAGCAGTACCTTTCCCTTCTACAAAATAATTTGAAAGCCGTTATCCAATGCCTGATATTTTCAACGGAGATGAGGTCTGCATTGGCCGTCACTGGGTACCGAATCGAATATTTTTTCACTGGAGCTTCGTCGTTCATTCTCCCGACATGAACTAGCCAGTGAAGACGCGCAGTTTTAATACGCTTGACTATATCGATGTCGACATATAGCTCATACAGCTCATGATTTCATCATATTGGGTACTCACTAAACCTCTGCACGAATGCACTCGTTTTTTCTACAACAGTAGAGCCAACAGTGCAGAGTTCAGAACTTAACAGAACTCTGTTAGTCAAGCAGAGGTTATCCAATTCATTTAATGATAACAAACGACTACTGCAGAGCCCTCGTCGGCTTCAAACATAACCATGCATGCTGTTTGCATTAACAGAACACGATGTTGTTCGTTTTATAAAAATAGAACACTTTGATAACAGCGAAAAATGCATCAATCACACCTAACACAGCAGAACCTTGGCGAAGCTTGCTTGTTTTTTGCATTCCTTTTTGTGCGTCATTTGTTTATTTTTATATATATCTTAAGCGCAGTTAATGTCTGCATTGTTACTACTTTTTTGCCGGAACCGAAGCCGAAGGTGAAAATATCGGCCGATTATGACTATTACGGAAGCAGAAGCCGAATAATCGGTCGGGTACTACTAAAAACAAAAGAACACAGCACGACATCAAGCGTTCTGCTGTTGTTTACATAACTTAGCAGTCATTGCATTCTTCTTTGTCGAATCGTGCATAACATTGATTCGGTTTTCGTTTGTTCTTGTTCTGCTCAAGCGACGAGTTCTCTCTGCAGTGTTATGCTTGATTTCATTGATGAGAACATAACATAGCAAAGGCTCGTACCACAAACTAGTGGCTTGAAACGCATTTCAAGCGCACTCGTGCAGAGGTTTAGTACTCACCATTGACGCAGATTGGACCATAGATCTTGCGAAGAATTTTTCTCTCGAACGCTCCAAAAGTCCTTTCATTAGTGCTGCTTAAGGTCCAAGTTTGTCATGCGTATAGTAGGACGGGCATGATTATTGACTTATAGAGCGTCAGTTTTGTTCGTCGAGAGAGAGCTCTGCTTCTCAATTGCCTACTGAGCCCAAAGTAACACTTTTTGGCAAGAGTTATCCTTCGTTTAATCTCAATACTAATATCGTTGGAGTAGTTAATGCTGGATCCCAGGTAAACAAAGTCCTTCACTACTTCAAAGGAGATGTTGTCAAAAGTGACGTGGTTTCCAAGACGCTGGGACTGTTTGTTTGTTGTCACAAATTACTTCGTTTTATCTGCATTCACTGCAAGACCCATTCGACTCGACTGTTTTTCTAGCCTGGAGAATTCTGTACTGACTTCGCGCGCAATATGGCAAAGGATGTCAATATCATCAGCATAAGCCAGCAGCATAACATTCTTCCAATCAACTGGAATGCATTCTTCCGACCATATTCTGCAGAGAAGTCTGTGAATGCATTTAAACAGAGCTTTGCCACCGGTTTTAAACAGCGCAGCCGGTAGGCCATCGGCTCCTGCGGCTTTGTTGTTTTTAAACCGAACTATAGCTGTTAAGACCTCGTTATAGTCGGGCAGCGGAATTTCTACGCTGTCATCCAAAATTGGGGTTTCCGGGATATCATCTCTACTGGTGGGATTGTTGTCAGCGTCACCTTGTAAAAGACTAGAGAAGTGTTCCCTCCATAGCATCAGTGTATCTGTCACTAGATTCCCATTCTCATCCTTGCAGGAGAGGCTCCGGTCTTAAAACCATCGGCCAGGCGTCTTATTTTTTCGAAAAATTTTCGAGTGTCATTTTTGTCATCATGCATCTCAATTTTCTCGCACTCACGCATTTCCACCTCTCGTTTTTTTTCGCCTGAAAAGGCGTCTCTCTTCCCTCCTCTTCTCTCTGTATCGCTCCATAACAGCACGCGTTACAACTGACACTGCAGGGTGGCTTTGTAGGCGGTGTCCTTCTCTGCAGTGGCGTCGTGACACACCTAGTCGTGCCACTGGTTTCGGTGAGGAAGGTGGTACTGGTTTCGGTGAGAGGAGCCTTTCACCTCTTCGGCAGTCGTACGCATATAGTGGAATATGTGCGTCCACTGTGCGCATATATCGTCGATTGGAGGAGTGCTTTCTTGAAGCAGGAGTGAGAGTCGAGTAGCGAAGGCTTCGGCTGTCCGTTTTGACTGCAGCTTGTCGACGTTTAGCTTTCTTTGTGTAGGATTGCGAGCACTATTAGCTGCATACAGACGTGTGCGGATCTTGGCTGCGACAAGATAATGATCCGAGTTCAGGTTTGCACCACGGATCGAGCGTACGTCTAGTACACTGGAAGAGTGCCTTCCGTCGATCAAAACGTGATCAATTTGGTTGCTTTTTTTTATTAAATGACAGCCAGGAGGACTGATGAATAATGATATGCTTAAATCTAGTGCTACAAAATACCATGTTTTGTGCTGCGGTGAAGTCAAACTTGTTCTTGACCGCTGTAGTAGATGTCACAGAATGCTTACCTTGATCAGTCCTGTGCCTTTCAATGCATTTCTTGGAATGCTGTGACATCCGCTTTATATCTTTTCAAGATATCAATCAATTATATAGAGGCATCATCCCAATTTATGGTCCGGACATTCCAGGTGCACATCCATAAATCATTATCAGTTTTTCGTTTGCGGTAGTCGCCATCACATTTGGAGATAATTTTTCTCATGTTTCTAAGTTGTTTCAAAGAAATGTTCTTTTGTATGGTAGATCTCAAACCCAACTCACAACCTTTGTTTGAAACCCAAAGATGCCCGCCGCTCAAATAAGCCATCAACTAACGCGTGTTAGGTTGTCGTTTCCAGGAGACACCACGTGGAGGTTTTGAATCGACTTGAGACGATTTCGACATGAATAATGCTGGCCTCGCCAAGTTGATGCAGTCAGACACGTTGCCATGTGAAGATCACCTCCCTTGTCTCCCTGACAGAAAGTTTCTTTTCGTCACCTCTTATGGACTTTTGCCGTTTTGAGTCGGCATAGAAAATGTGTGTCCAGTTTTTGATCAGTTATTTACAACCCTACAAACATTTTCATTTATCTGAGAATTACCATTAAATCGCTCAATAGATGAAACAACAGGCGAGCTCATTATGAGTCATCCGACGGCTGTAAGCAGCTAAGGCCATAAAAGCGATTCGCCAGAAAAATTCGCCGGAATCACCGAGAGTAGTCTTAAGTGATTCGTCGGGAAGATTCACCGAAAAATCACCGAGAGTGTTCTTAAGAATTCAATGAATTTTTTTGTGATTGTTCTGTGAAATTGTTTTTATTTCCATTTAATTAAACGCGACGTTTCTTCTTAGCTAAGAGGAAATATATGAGATTTATTTTTTTGCTTGTTCAACTTTTTTATTAATTTAAACGATTTTTCAGAGCCTCTTCTTATTCCAATGAAAGATTTTGAAAACGTTTTTAAAAGCCATCTTCCAACCAGATTTTAAAAACTTTTCGTGAATCGCGCAATTGGTAAGCGAACTTTCAAGCAATCCTTGGGCGAATCGCTACGGCTCGGTCTAAGTCTTTTCAAGGGTGAAAATGGTCAATTTGGTCAATTCAATTGGTCTTTTCAAGGTTTCAAATGTTCAATTCGGTTTTGATAAGAAGGAGGACATTTGGGATCGAAACGAGGTTTTTAATTTTTAGTGAAAAAGAAGAATATTTCCTCCTTTAGGATACCATCTGGTAACCCTAGGCAAGTAATTTTTGCATTACTTACAGCAGTGTAACTTACATCGTTAATGGCCTAAAATCATTGCTCTAAACGGTTTGATAAAAGCTTAAACTCTTTAATGGGTTCATTCAAGAGTGGGTTTTATTTTAATGGCAATTGCTTAAGAACCTCTTCTTTTCTCATTTAGTCACTTCAACATTATAATCAAAATCAAAGTTACAACCATTGCATTCTCGCAAGCGATGACATTTCAATCGTTGACGCTGTTTAACTTGTAGGCTCAAAACATCAATAATAATTGGAAATAGCTCTACTTTAATGGCTGCATTAACTGAAAAAAAAAAACAACAAACACAATAAAATCTCAGCACATCGTAGTTCGTAATGTCGTCGTCGTCGTCGTCGTCACTCAACGCTTAATGCTATGACTTGTTTTCTTCTACAAGCTGCAAGTTCCGGCAAGTAAAACCATTCAAACTTGTATGTGCGAGTACGTTCCTCTGTCCGTCTGTACAGCTGGTTTGTACGATCGTTCGGTCAGTTTGCGGTCGTCGATCGGTCAACGTCAAGTGATTAAAAGCAAAAAAACTTAGCTTTAAAGGCAGCGCTCTCTGTACTCTGCTCAGCTCTGCTCTACTCTACACTATTTTGCTCTGCTTTCTCGAGACACTAAAGGCCAAACACGATATGCTTTGGCGAAAACTTAATCTAGTTTGTTGTGTGTTTGTTTCAACGAGTCTGAGGCTGCCTGCAATTGGATGTGAAGGAAGCAGCATTAGTTGTTTGATGCTGATGCTGCCTGAAGAGGCCGTCCGTCAAGACCATATCAAGTACAAGGTGGTGGCAAGACAAGTTGTTGGTTCAGCCTAACGTAATGATGAATGAAACATCGTAATGAGCTTAATAATGGCTATACGAGCGCGCATGTGTGCAGTTGTGTATGTGTGTGTGTTGTTTAATATGGCGGATATTGACTATGGCGGAAGTTTTATTGGCAATTTACTGAATCAAGAGCTTAAAATCTATAGCATAGCATAATTATTGGCTTAATCAAGAGATTAGTTTCGAGTTCAATGCAGTAATGAAGGATATCATGCAAAGCGGTTAGTTTTTTAGGCCAGATAATGCTTGAGAGTGCAAAGTTTTGCAACAGCTGTTTGAAGAGAGCGAGAGAGATAGAGAGAGAGAGAGAGAGAGAGAGAGAGAGAGAGGTATAATATAATAATAGCAGGAATCAAATAATTTTTGTAGTGAAACTTTTATAGCCATGCATATGTAAAACAGAATGACCTCAACGCTATATTATGATACAAATTTTTTAATATCAATTTTGAGAGCTTTACTCTGAATATTTATGCTCAGCAAGTACTCAGTTGTTTTCGAAATTCATACCAAAATCTGCAAGCTTGGCGTTGAGCTTAAAACCGGCAGGAACCGGCTACATTTTTCTCATTCAAACGCTTTATTCGCACATTAACCTTGTTTAACATGATCTGATTCGAATAGAAATCAACTCCATGGCATTCGAACCTATGCGTGAACAACCTTTTACTATGGTCTTAATTTTCCACCATCACACACACACACACACACACACACCGTTTGAACGGTCAACTCCATCTAGGCAGGCAGCAAGCATTTGATACCATTTGTGAAACTTCAGACAGCATAGCTAGGCATGCCATACCAAGCTATGCCACGCCATGCCATGCCCCGGCCAGCAAACAGTAAAAAAACTTGCAGCTCAGCTCAAGCAAAGCCAGAGTCAACTCTGCTTGTTTAGCTAGCGCATCATCTTGTCCATCTCTGCTGCAGCAGCAAGCATCAAATGTGCGTAAAGTACTGCAACATTGTAAGTCCCAGTCAACAGACCAGACCAGGCCAGGCTAGACCACTTTTGAACCATACCTCCGAGTTGATTTTTAGTAATATTCAATTGAATTTATAGCAATAGCACAAAAATAGCAACAACCACAATCAACGAACGACACTTGGACGACGTCGTCCTCAAAGTGAAGAGGCATGCATGTATTCATGGTTGTTGTATGTAGCTGCAACACCTTTTGTAGGTCTTTTGCCTCGTCTTGCCTCTGATGGTTGCGTCGCATGAACTTGTTCCGCATGCGCGCTTTCGGAACGCGCGATGACATTGCAAATCCGGCTAAGGTCTTTCTGTAATGCTTGATTTTTTTTTTGCATGACGGCAATAACAACAACAACAACAACAACAGCTTAGTTAGTTGAACTGATGTGACTGTGTGTCTATGACAAATCCAAACCAAACGACCCGACCAACCAACCAACCAACAACCTTACCAATAACCATACCAACATGTCGACCGCAAGGGACGCGCCGCATTATCCACTCATAGTCATAGTTTTATGGAGGTTGTTTCAACAAACATACAAACAAACAAGCCAACAATATGAAGACATTGAAAACTGGTTCAGCGAAATATAAGACATCACTGCCGAGCGTTACAGAGATTCATACAGCTTCAGCGCTTTAGAGCAAGTGTTATTAATACGGCTTGATTGTGGCAAGTTCGGGGTTGTTGTTGTCGTTAAGGTGGTGGTTGGAGGGGGAGTAAGTATAACTTCTGCTATACCTACTTTTTTATGGCAAGTGCATGTCATGAACATATTTTATAGTTTAAATAAATGTCTGCTTTATCTTGAATATGCGTAGCAAGACTTCAGTGCCAGATCAATGGGATTAAGACATAAATATGCGTTTCTTTTACGGATTCGCTGCGCAGGCAGCAGAGTTAGGCATTGCAATTTGGCAATGAATTAAGCCACACACAGAAACGTTTGAAGTTTTGGATTAAAAAAAAATGGTTCTATGACCAGAATCACTAAAAAATTGTATGGTATTTTGATATATGTATCATATGTTCATTGGGCATGATTTTTGAGTGTAGAAGTAGCCAATCTTGAGTCAATTTAGCCTTATGATCCGGAGCAGAATCTTGTTGAAAGGTCCACGGTTTGTTTTGAAATAATGTCATATTAAGAGACTTCACAACCAATTCCAAAATAACGGATTCATACACTTTCGCCGAAGTTTTAACTACTTTTTCACAAAAATGGACCTTGGTGTCCCCAACATAGGCGACTCCCCACCAAACCATCACAGAAGCTGGGTGGTGACCTCTCTGAACTTTAGAAACGAGTTCTACTGCGTGTCATGATGACAGAGCATACATTCTATCATTATGTATATTGAACGATTACTCTACGATGAAAATTTGTTCGTCAGTAAACAGAATTCGTCTTTGGGCATTATCCACGTGCTTGAGAAGTAACGTTTTCGATTTTCGCTTATGTTGTTCCTTTAACGCTAACGTAAGAAGGTGGCCGGTATATCTTTTGTATGCTCTGAGCTTTAAGTCATATTAAAGAATGCGAGAGATCAATTGCGCCGAGATATTCATCTCCCACGACAAGATTTTCTGCTTTCGCAGCTGTTTTTGCTTAATTCTACACTTTCGCGCCTTGATTGCTCGTGGTGTTCTTACAACACGGGAACGGCCGGATTTTGGACGGTCGATTATTCCACCAGTATTCTCAAACAACTTTACAGTACGATACACATAATTCTGAGTGACTCCGAGTGGTCGCAAGATTCGAAAGATATTGCCTCTTCCCATGCCACATTTTTTAGACCAACTATAATAACAAGATTTTCGAGCGAGCCCCAATCCATTATTATACACAACTGCCACCGAAAACTTTTGCAAAAATGCTAAATGTCAAATGGGCGTCAAAACGAAGCGAGTGCGTTCAGTAGATCACTCACAGTGAGCACGATCAGTCGTGTACCAAAACATATGAGAGTACTAAGCATATGTAGCTCAGTCAAGCTGACTTCTCCGAAACCTTCAATACTAAACGAGGTTTCAGACAAAGCAATGTGCTTTCCTGTAATCTCTTCAATTTAACCATGGAGGGCATCCTACGAAAGGCAGGTGCACATCCAAATGACACCCTATTCTACAAAGGTAGTCAAATCCGCCGAACCATTGGTTGTTTTTGAGTCACTGGATAGCAATCTTAACCTCGTCATGGCTAGGTGGCAGAATATCTACTTTATCATTGTCGATTGGTGCTATCGGATTGCATTCTCCAAGGACGAAATTGTTGGGATTAGTGGCTCGCAAGCAGATTGGACTGCATAATTATAGTGCGCGCTGCGTATTTGTAACCAGATCACCATTTTCATCTCCACAATAGGATGCTCAGGGCTTGAAACTTTGGTTTATACGCTTAAACTGTTGGTAGAATTTCCGATCATCTTTCTTGCCCTTGTACACCTAACTTTCACGCTTCTCCTACTCCCTTTTTTTGTTTCTGAATAGGTCTCTTCCTTTCTGTTTTCGCGAAAGTTTTCGCGCATGGCTCGCCTTGCAGCTAACTGCAGCGTCTTTTTATATGCGGCGTATTTTGCTGCCGCCGCTTCACTCCTGATCATACCATCATTGGTTACGAGATTGTGGGCGCCGAAAATCAATGACTTCCTCAGCAGCAGTGCGCATGGAGTGGGATATATGCGCTCAAAGTCCGCCAGCGTCATCGAGGCAAGAGTGAGGTTGGTTGTGCTTAACCTACAGTTGAGCGGAGTAGACCTCGGCGGCCCGTTGTAATTGTAACTTATCGACATTTAGCTTTCGTTCCATACCTGTATATTCTTCGCATTGCACAATAGCATGCGGATCTTGGCTGCAACAAGATAGTGGTCGAAGTCAATATTGACCTTCCCAAATATGGGCTCGAATTGCCTTCCGTCGATCTGGTTTCGCGTTTTTTGATCTGGGGACAGCCAGGTGGCCTTTTGAATATTGAGGTGTTGGAATCTAGTGCTTCTTACTACCATGTTTCGCTCCGCAGCGAAATCGATCAGTCTTCTACCGATGTTTAAAGTTGTCTCGTGGAGACTGAACTGACCGATAATGGAAAATGCCTCCTTTTCCGATATTTAAATCTATTTTCACATCATGGGCCGGGCAGCTATCATACACGTCCTCTAGGCTCGCGTAGAAGGCATTCTTGATAGCATCGTAATTTTTCTCCGTCGGGACGTCCGCTAAAATAAGGCTTATATGGAAAAATTTCACCTTAATGCTGAATGTGGCCAGCCTTTCATTCACAGATTTGAACAGGTAAACAAGGTGGCATAGTTTCCTCACCCGCTTCTTCACGCTTCTTCACATAGCAACTGTAAAAGATATCGCAGTCTGCTCTTTTAAAGCAGACTTGTTCTTTCCAACGCATCTCCCGGATGACGGTGATGCCAACCTTTATTTTTGCGAATGCTTCCGCAAATTCCCGCAAGAGGCACCTTCCCTATAAAGGGTTCGGACATTTCAGGTGTACATCTATAAATCATTGTCCGTTTTTCCTTTGCGGTGGTCGTCACCTTTGTAGCGGTTCATATCCAAGGCTGGATTAGTGTTCATTGGGAAGTTTTAAGGTGGTGGGAATCCAAACTATACGCACATGCCATTTTTAAGGTCTTGTATAGATCTCTCAAGTTCTTAGTCTATAGGAAACAGGGAGTTTTGAACATGGAGCGTTTGAGGCGGCTCCGAATCGCCTTGACAGTGCCAGTTGCGGGCTATGTGATTTTTTCGATCAAGACGCAGTACATGTCCAACACTACGCCCTTTCACACCCTAGCTGGGCTAGGTCACCAAAAAGTGACTTACCTCTAAATCAAGAGGCTGTTCACTAGCCGCACATTTGATCCGTCCGCTTTGAATTCAGCACCCGCAGATTTCCCATAGAATCCATGGTATCGACATTAATTCTGACGACGCTTAGCTGACACCCATATGACCCAATTGATCCACACTTTATAAGATAAGCTCAGTTAAGAATGGTTGCATTTTAAGAACAGATAGTGTTTGAATGCTTCAAAAGAAAGCAAAGGATGGTTTTATCTATGTTGATGCCTTTATGTTTCTTTCAACATTCAATTAGTTCCTAGGAGTTGCAGTTCCCACTTACCATTATTTCGGACAGCTTACTCAGAGACAATCAAGCCTGTTGTGTTTCATGAATTTTTCTAATACGCTAAATAAGTAACTAAAATATTCTAATCAAACTTTTCCATTGTAATAAATATATCTTTATTCAATTGCTTGAGATTTCTTAACTAGCAGTCGAGTTTTTGCTAGCTTTATCCACAAATGGGATTTGAACACGAAATCTGGTTAACTTGATGAGATTGTTAAGTTGGTTCTCATATTGGGCACGCCAGTTCTTTTTATACACTCTACTTTTCAAATAACTAAAAAAATCTTCAATCCAGAAATTCTCTAATCCAACCATTTCGAAAACACTAACACATAGATACAAAAAAAAAACAAAACAAATTGGCCATTTCAGCCCTTGAAAGGACTTTGACCGAGCTTTTTATGATCAATTGTGTTGTGTGTGTTATTAAATGTTTGCACACAATTGACCGAAAACTGGACCTACATGTTTTATGCCGACTCCGAACGGCTAAAGTTCATGTTCTCAAGAAGCTTTACATGGCATTATTTACTCTCTGAGGTTTGCCATTGTCTGCAGAGAGGTGGTGACCGATCAGAAAATTTTTTTATTGAAAAAAATTTTTCGCCGCGGCTGGGGATCGAACCCGGGCTCCGAGCATGCCAAGCCACACACTTAACCTGCATGCCACGGTCACCACAAAGATACTATCGACAACTAAAGACGATAGGAGTTTTGAAAGAACAGTCTATTGTTTAAGTGGTGTTTAGGGTAGTCGTGTTCATGCAGGATCGAATGGATGGAAGTGGTATGGGGATGGTACGAAAGAATGGTATGTGAAAGATGCTAAAAGATCTTATGGTGGACTCATACTCAGTCTTATTTAAGACTTCTTCGAAATTAAGGAAAGCACTTATGAATATATTTCCTTATTGTATATGTTAACTATAGTACAATATTATGTCTCTATTAAGCAATGTATTTTATTCTATTATTCCTGTTTATCTAAAAAAGAGTCATTCTGAAAAATGTTAAGAATTTTTCGATTGACTTTTTAGTATGGGCCATTTAATAATTTACTGTCAGCTGCCGTTTGATTCTGTATTTTTTTTACAAAAAGTCCATAAGTTATAATATTTGCTGCCAGTCCCAAAAACTTTATTTTATAACCTTATCGGCCAGATTCGAAGCATATTCAACCGCACAATCTGTTGATTTGACTCCTTCATCAGCTAAAACCATATCGTCGACTTTTCCAAAGAATTTCTCGGAAACCACGTCTGCTCCTCATCAAAATGTCAAGTACGAATACGTGATAATTTGTTAAACCATTATTTCAGGGTAGTCATAGTTGGAGATGATCTCCATAAAAAGTTCTTTGCATGTTTTTCTGTCCAAAAATGAAAAGGATTATGCTTTAATATTACTGTTTTGCATATTTTTTTGATAAACATGAAACATAACTACCTGGCAAATAAAAACCGACCAACAAATCAGTCCAAAATTAAATATTTGACATATGTAAATGTCAACTTCCCACAGCAACGACGCCTATCTTCAAAAACGGCTACTTCTTGATCGACCCTCGTATTAAGCAACACCTGACACCCAACTGGCTCTACAGAGCATCAGGAAACTGTCAGCAACAACACAAGCATAGTTACTGGCTTAGCTCACAATAAGTCTTCATTCAGCAGTCAATAAAGTCAGCTCAATAAAATTATGACAAACTTTAGTCTGAATGTCATTTGAAACGAGTTTGTTTAAAGTGGTTTATTTCAATTAATTTTTTCATTGCATGCGCCAACTTAGCTTAGATTAGAACGAACGTCTTGAGTATAGAATGCAAATGTGTGCTGGAATTTGAATGAAATCTATCGAAGTTTTATAGAGGAACTTTGCACATGTTGTTTTTGTGGTTGTTGTTCTTGTTGTAATATTGAATGTTGTCCGATGATGAAAGATCAAAGCAGGTTTCAGCTAGATTGAACTCTGATTAGAATAGAATTTTTAGTATTTTTAATAGATTTGTGCGTGCTTTTTGCAACTTATTCGATGGCAGAAAAGTTCAGAGCAGCCCACATGGCAACGTTGAGAAGAATATACCTGTAGGTTTTATATTTTCTTTTTTTTTTTTCTTGAATCCATTATTGCACTCGTTGTGAAAACAAGATTTGTTGTTTGACATTTTTAAACTGCTTTATCGACACTGACATGCCAACATCCAACTAGCAGTGATCATGCCCCAACTAAAGACTGGCAAGATCGTCGAGACCCTGTTGTTGGTTTATTTTTGTTTTTGTACCTTTTTTTATTTTTTATTATTTTGCTGTTTTCGAGATCATTTAGAAGTCATGACTGTAGCGGGACACCTACGTGCGCTTATTTTGGCATTTGGCATGTCAAATGCATAGAGAACAAAACAAACAAAAATTTAAACACCGATCCGAACTGAACTAAACTTAACTGAACTGATCTCGAAGCGTTCAGTATTGAGTTCAGGTTTTATTTTTGTGCGGTTTGACATTTAACATTTCTTAGGTTGTATTTGTTTTTATTTTTTTTTTCATTTCTGTTTTTTGTCTACACTTGGCATGTATTTTTAATCTGGTGCTAGTGGTTAGTGTTGTAAACAGATCAATGCTGGGTTCTCTTTAAGAAGAGCTTGAAAAATTGAAAAATGATATGTCATGACAAAACAAAACCAAACATATAAAAAAAACACAATATATAGCCATAAAAGTATGAGAGGATGATAAAGTTAAATTCAGAATTTTATTTTTAGCTTTCTTAATTGAAGGTGTCTGCAATTTTGTATATTGAAAAATTAAAGAACATGATCATATATCGCGTGAAAATCCGTTTAAACTCTACAAGCATATATAAACAAGGTATGTAACCGGTATTATCTGGTATTAATCAAGATAGTTCAAGCATTTATATGACTGGAAAAACTGATTTTTTATTAAGATATGTCAAATATATGAGTGTTTTTTCTAACTCTTCAGAGTTAGACTTATAGTTCATTGAGATCAAGTAAAATTGTATGCATATATTTACAGACATAAATTTAAAGGACTTCAGAAAAATTGAGCAACACAACCTTTGCAGCTTTGAAAAACATTTTTTTAAAATGTTTAGGCCAGTAGGATACCACAATTGCCCTATATAAAATCCTTCTACATATAAAATTTTATATCAAACATATAGAATTTCACTAGCCTGACAATTCATATTCAGAAAGCACAATTAAAATAAAAGTAATCATACAATATGTATGGAAAATCGAATGGTATGATGAGCGATTTTGGAATTTCTGTCGGTCTGAATGGTGTTCAAGATGTATCTTGAATAGGAAAAATATGACCTATTGGCTTAAATTTTTAAGTGATAGCAAACAATCAATCCGTTCTCGAAATCGAGGACAAAAATCGTTCCATACAAAATGTATTTTTAATGAATTTTTTTAAAAAATTTGTTTTTCCTGAATCCTGAGTCCGATTGCCAAAACAGTCATCTTACTCAAAAACAACAATACAAAAAATTTCATAGTAATCGTATGACCAGTTTTGGAGTTTTAGGCGATTTTGTAAAAAAATTGTTTAACAACGCCTTCAGGAGTTCAAGATGAATGGATCAAAACAAAAATATGACCTATTGGCTTGAACTCTCGAAAGAAATATTGAAAATAAAATCAAAAATATTCAAGTAATAGCAAGCAATCAGTCTGTTCTGGAGATGTCATAAAAAAATTCGTTCCATACAAAATGTATGAAAAAAATTAATGTTCTTAAAAAATTTGTTTTTCTTAAATTTTTTTCCAATACCCAAAACACTCATCGTACTTGGGCAACTGTATTAAAAAATATCTCCTTCAGCGCTTTCTTGTGTTCAAGATGGATCAAAACATATACATAACATGTTGGTTTAAATTCTCAAAAAAAAAAATTGAAAATGAAAACCAAAAAAACATTCAAGTGAAAGCAAACAAATACAGTCAAACCTGTTTTTGTACGGTAGATAGGGACCGCAGAAAAGAAAACGCACAAAAAAAAATTTTCTGAAACTTCACAAATAGCTATAATATTGAACTTTGACCAATCCATTACGAAAAAAATTTTTTTATGCGATAGATAGGGACCGCATGAAAAAAGTTTACCCAAGGAAATATGTTCAAGTTCTATGAAAAAGTGAAAAATTTATCTCCAATCAAAATAAATAAATAAATAACATATGGAAACGTTTCAAAAATTGTATTTCTGTATTCAAAGTAAAGAAAAATTCACAAAATATATATTCAAACGTACTTCAATACTCGTCGTAGTCCAAAACGTGCATTTTCTTATGTTGATCTGGTTCGTAATCGTTTTCATCACTTGAAGATATTGAGAGGGAATTATTATCTGTTACCACCATTGTAGTGGAATTTTAATCTGCTACCATATAGTCGGTAATAAGTCTTTGTGACGACGGTCGTTTGGTTAGCTTATTATAAATATCGCGATAGCCAGATAAACATGCCCGAAGCTCTTTTTGAAATTTTAAGCTTCTTTTGGAGTTGTTATCAATTCTAAGAAAATGTATTTCTAATTTGATGCTTAGTTGGATTCCTGCATAAATGGTGTCTGCTTTCATAGAAGTCGATTCTCTTTGTTCATCTTCATGATCAGTTAAGATATCGATAATGTTTTTATCATTAAAGGAATAATCCTCAAGCATTTCGATAAGATAATTTTCGTCGAAAATATCAAGTCCTTCTCCAGGTTAAGAATATGGCGCAATATGCAATTGATCTAATTTCGCCGCGACCTTACTAGGGCGAATAACTTCACGACATTAATGTCGCTTGAAAAAAATTTCATAAAAAATATCGCATGCAAGCATTACTGAAACCGCATAAAAAAATATCGCACACAAAAAAGTCGCATAAAAATAAAACTCGCATAAAACAAATCGCACAAAAATAAAATCGCACAAAAAAGGACCGCACAAAAAAGGACCGCACAAAAACAGGTTTGACTGTAACTCCATTCTGGAGATCTTACAAGAAAAAAACGTTCCATACAAAATATATGAGAAAATAAACTTTTTTAAAAAATGTTCTTGAAAAATTTATTTTAAGGGAATTTTTCTACAGAGTTAAATTTGACAAATCAATGCTCATTAAAATAGGTCCAACCTTACTAAAATTATAAATGCTGTAACTTAACTTAATAAAAAAAAAAGAAAAAATCGCAATATTCTTTTGAAAAAAAATAGAAAATTTTATTTTATTTTAAGCACAAATTCAAGGTTCAACGGCCAATGGTCGCACCAGCATCATTTTCGAAAAAATATGGCACATCGCCACTCCAAAAATCTCACTAAATTGTCACTCGTTGTGGAGGGAGAGATCGTTCGACTATTTCTTTTGGGTTATCGGATCCCCAAATGCGACAATCCATGTGTGTTTATAGTAGACACCTATCTTTTGGCTTAATTCTACTTGCTCCTTGGCTCGGAGTCACGGTTTTTCGAAATTTTCCCAACAGACGCGTTCTCAGAACTCAGTGCCATGATCAAAATCGTACTGATGTCCGTCAAACAATCGACAGTGTTCATCTCGATTGTGCCGATATTTATCTTTTAGGAGTTACTTTCAGGACATTTATATTTCCGGTATATATTATATACTATTTTCAGTTGCTTCACCAACTTTAAGTAAAACTCGATTAAATACTAAAATTTAATCGATTACTAAAATTATTTAAAATTTTTTTCAGTACTTTTTCAATCCCAGAATTGAAATATTGCAATCTTTATACATATGCTTACAATACTCATCCTTGGCGATCAGTTGGTCCACTACAAACTGCTGTGATTGGTACAAGCGTTTGACAGCCAAGGCTTGACTCCACATTAAACCACCCTCCCCTCCTTTCCCTTAGTAAAACAAACTAAATCTTCTTTTCATTTTCAGTAGGGCCTCTTTGGTCGGTATGTGTCGGAGCTTCGTTGGTATTGTTTAGATTCATTCTTCAGGCACCTATATTTGACCTTTCATTTTGACCTACATGACAACTTGACATTCTTACTTTCATGTGGTGCTTTAAACTTATCTATTGACTCTAACCTTTTTCTCACTTTAAGTTGATTTTGAATACTCTAGCACTGACACTTTCAATCAGTTCGTATGATCTGAATTATGCGGTTCAAGTGGTTTGGTTGATTTTAATTTTTGATCGATAAATATAAATAAATAATTGATTTTTATATTTGATCGAAAAACAAATGATTAATGGTTCAGTTATTGGAAAACAGTAACTGTAAATAATTTATATTAGTTTTGCATCAAAAAATATCGATTAGTAATGATTTTTCATGGTAAGGTATCGATTTATAAATTCTATTTTATTTTGATCGATGGTGAACTTTGGATCGAAAAATATATGATACTTGATTCAGTAATCGAAAAAATAAATAAATAATTAATATTAATTTTGGATACAAAAATATCGATTATTAATGATTTTTATTTTTAGTAGAAAAATATTTAGTAGATTTTTAATAGATTGATATTATTTAAATTTATAAATTCTTGATTTAATATATATTCGAGAAATATCAATAGAATAGGTTTTTATATCGATCAAAAGTATACATCTTTGCTTTCTTTTTATTTCTAATCAATAAATATCGATAAATAATTTTTATATTTTATATCAAAAAAATTTCGATCAATGACTAATTGTTTATTATAATCGTTAGAATATCGATCATTTAATTAATTTTTGATTTGATACAAACAAAAAATAATCAATGCATCATTGATTTAATATGCGGTCGAGAAACATGAATGTATAAATGATTTTATGTTTGTTCGAAAAATATTTTTTTATGTCTGATGAAAAATATCGACAATTTTTATTTTTGATTGAAAAAAATATCAAACACTGGTTTAGATTTGACGAAAAATATCAATAAATCTTTATTAAAAATTTTGCTCGAAAGAGTTTCGATTAAAGATTTCAATTTTTATCGAATTTTATTTCGATAACAGATTATAGATTAATGTTTCATAATAACTGGTCTGGTAAAACCAAGCATTATAAGATTTATTTTTATCTTAGATTAAAAAATGATCAATCAACAATTCATTTCTATGAGAAAAATATCGATTGTTAATTGATTTTTATGTTTGATGTAAAAATTATCATTCAATGGCAGATTTTTATGTTCGTCGATTTAATATCAATTATTGATTAAATATTATTTTTAATAAGAAAACTTCGATAAATCATTTATTTTATTTAATCAAGAAATAACTGAATTTATTTTTGATTGAAAACATATTGATCATTGATTGCCTTTTAAATTTGCTCAAAATATTTCGATATTTTTTTTTTTATCGAAAAAGTATCCATCTTAGAAGTGATGGATAGCCTATTTCAGTAATTTTATCTTTTATGTAATGCTTAATTATTAACTTAGTATAATGCTATTTTATATCGTGTGGCTTGTGTCTTCATCGTGTCTCCATGCCAAAAAGCAGGCCAAGAAGTTTTGATTAATACACAGTTAAAGTGCTTATTTGGCTGACTCGGGTTCAAATCACCATTTGACACAGAGAGTTCTTTCAATAGAAATTAATACAAAAATGAATTTTCCCTCACCTCTTTGCAGACAAACCTCACAAACCTCAGAGAGTAAAAAATGCCAAGTTAAACTTTTTGAGAACATGAAATTCAGCCGTTCGAAGTCGGAATAAAACATGTAGGTCTGATTCTTGGTCAATTGTGTTGAAACATTTCATAACACACACAACACAATTGATCATAAGAAGCTCGGTCGAAGGCCCCTCAGAGGCTGAAATGACCAATTTGTTTATTTTAGACGCCTAGCACCGTACCCTGACCAGGATTCGAACCCAGTACCCCTGGTTGGCAAGGAAGCACGTTATCACTTCCTCTACCGAGGTCTAGACCGACAATTACTAAGTTGGGGATACTCTCATGGCCATGTTATTTTTGTGCCAAGAATTAACCAATGTAGGATTGTTTTAATTTTTGATTTGCTGCAAATTTTAACTTAAAAACTAAGGAAATTGTTGAAACACACCAAGACATAAGAAGTAATCAAATGTTTTGAAATTGCATTGAATATTGCTTAAAAGAATTATAGAAATCCGTGACCAGTTCCTGCAAAAACATTGGGGACTCCCAATAATAAAGTACTGCTTTTGAGTTCGTTCAGAAAGGCAACAAAGTGCAAAAAACTTAAAATATTTAAAAAAAAAAAAAAAACAAATTGGCCATTTCAGTCCTTGAAAGGTCTTTCACCGAGCTTCTAATGATCAATTGTGTTGTGTGTGTTATTAAATGTTTGCACACAATTGACCGAGAACTGGACCTACATGTTTTATGCCGACTCCGAACGGCTAAAGTTCTTGTTCTCAAGAAGCTTTACATGGCATTATTTACTCTCTGAGGTTTGCCATTGTCTGCAGAGAGGTGGTGACCGATCAGAAAATTTTTTTATTGAAAAAAATTTTTCGCCGCGGCTAGGGATCGAACCCGGGCTCCGAGCATGCCAAGCCACACACTTAAACTGCATGCCACGGTCACCACACTTAAAATATTTGGAAATCTAAAAAATAAAAATATTGCAAAAATTTAACACTTTTAGTCAAAAATTACCTTTTTAACCTCTGCCCAAAAAATGAGTAAAAAATTACCTCAATTTGGGAAATTTACCTCAATCTGGCAACAGTGCTACAGAGAGGTCGTGACCGATCAGAAAATTTTTTTATTGAAAAAAAACTTTGCCGCAAATGGAAATTGATTTCGGGCCCCGAGCATGCAAAGCCACACACTTAACCTGCATGCCACGGTCACCACGGACCTTACCATGTTTAATTTATTTGCTTATTTCACATCAATTGAAATTCAAATACTAGAATTTTTATGACTTAAAGGTATTATTGGTAGATGGTAGTAGAGTTTATGGAGAGAATTTCTTAGTTACTTAAATTTATTGATAACATAGCATAACATTTGCTTTAGATACATTTTTCTAAGCTTTTTAACACACTAAAAACGAGCATCTCACACATGTTTCACTTGACTTTCCTCTCTTATTTATTTATCATTCCATTGCTTATCGTGTCAGAATTAACTGTTTTTGTGTAATACCTGAAGAGCAAAATAAGCTTTTATGTTATCGTCATTATAATATCATATTTGAACATTTTTTTTTATAAATTTATTGTTAATATTAAATGTTAAAATATTATTTTTTTTAATCTTTTAAAATTTCTTATAAATAAAAATAAAAAATCATGCTTATTTTAAGACATTTTAGCTATGACTTGTGTAAAAGTATCTGCCTCATCAATTTAGACATATAATTTGATAAAAATGTTTACTACCACCAATTACAGTGCCATGAATTGAATGAATAGAAATTCCTTCACCACATCAGATATTTTATTCTAACGACCAAAGCCACACGCTGTCATTTAATGCTTAAGCGCTAAGAACGCGGGAACTCTGCTTTAAGCAGAGTTGCCAAGCATGCAGCATCGAGCACATCGAGCAGCTAGAGAAGTCAACTAACGAGATTGGGTAATATTTGCTGCGTCATTATTTACATACATTGATTATGTTTATGCTCAATATTCAATTTTATCGCATGAAATCGTTGTTGTTGTTGTTATTTTCTTGTTGTTGTGGTCAGTGTTGTTGTTATTCTGTCAATTATTGTAAAATTTAGAACACGCTTCCAAACCACCAGGTTTCGGCGCATTAGTCCACACTTCCTTCTACCTATAAGAGCATGAAATACAGTAGAAGACACACATACACACACACACATGTTTGTCATGCCATAGCGGTGCAGCGCAATTGAACTTGTGTCTGAACATAGTGATCAGATTCCTGAGCCGATGCCACCGCCACTGCCGCCGTCTCCGCTACTGCCGTCGCATAATCGTAGGCAACAACAATTGAATTTTTGCGGTGGCGGCTTTAATGGTTCCTCTTGTTGCAGCTTTGTTCTTCTCTTCATCTAGTCAATGAATGCAAATTCTGTTGGTTGTCTGCTTAAAACTCCGTAGACCACAGCGATTTAAGGCTAAAACATGCGAAATAATATTTTTTCGATTTTTTTTTAATGCACTTCTTCTAGCACTCTATTGTACCGGAAATGGACACACAATCGAATTGAATTGCATAATTTTCATCGTCTTCTTTATCATTCTTTAACAATATATGGCGTATAACGAATGAAGCGAACTCATTATTGTTGATGCTCTGGAAATAAGATCAAGCTTTGTAGAAATTATGGGCTGTATCAGGCGGTGGTATTATGGTTTTCAATGCTCTAATAATGCCATGTGAAATTTTAACTAAAGCCATACTACGTTATGGTTTCACAGTTTTTAAAGTTTTTTACAATATCTTGTTATATTAAGAAGTTAGAAGTTACTTTAAGACAGCCGCGTACCGTGGGGGGGGCGGGGGGGGCGGTCCGCCCCGGGCGGCACTAGTTTAGGGGCGGCACTGAAGCTAAATAAAGCCTTTTACAAAATAAATATGTGTACATTATCATTTAAAGGTGTACAAACAAAAGAAAGAACTAAACTTAATGAATAAATTTGGCCACCACAGTAAATGTAACTATATTTATGAGCTTCGTATTGAGCACAACCAAAATGTAAAATCGTTTTTCGAGTCTCAAAATTAGTTGCCAAAGAAATAAAAAAAAGACATAATATTTAGGCATGTGCGAGTAGTTGAATTTTCGAATAACTCGGCTGCGACTTGAAACAAGCATTGAATAACTGGTGTTTTCGAGTAACTCAAAGTTTTTTGAGTTTTTAAGTGCTTTAACTTGTCAGTGGAAATGCCCAGTAGAAAAGTGGTTTAACAAAATAACGTTTTTCAACTTAGGTATATTTGGTAAAATAGCTGTTTTGTGCTTTGATGTGTTGAGTGTGGGAGAAAGGCGGAATTTTCGTTTGATTATGGCGAATTGTAAGTTCAGAGTGCATATTAAGAAATAACACTTATGCGTATAATTTTAAGTCGTATCTTTTATAATGTTTTTTGATTTTTGAAGGGATTTCACTGTTTTAATAAAATCACTTTGGAGAGGAGTTAGGCGTGGTCTAAACTGATTTAGGTCATTTTCTAATTTAATAATTTAATTATTAATTTTCAAGAACTGATTTTGAGAAATGACCACAAGGTTTCAGCAGCTTCATGCTCTTGCTGAAAAATTCGCAATTCTTACTCCTTTGATTCTCCTGAATGATAAGTTGGAATGTAAACTGAATGAATTCTGTCACGAAGAAATTGACAATGAAGAGTTTCTCGTTGAGAGAAAAATACTTCAGCATATTGTTTCTATAGCTCACAAAGAAACTGATTCTTGTATGAAAGGTCCACTTGAATTTTTAAAATTTATTTTTAAATTAAGTCTAGAAAACGCAGTTCCAAACATTGTTATACTTTTAAGCTTTATTCTAAGCTTTTATTCATAAAAACCTACATTAGAACTACAATGAGTACTTCTCGCCTACAAAATCTTGCCATATTATCTATAGAATACAAGTAAAGTAATGAAATAGACTTTGACAATTAGGGAATTCACAGTTTGCTTCTAAAGTTAACACCTGACAACTTTAGAAAGATATTTAGATCGAACTGTGAGCACCTTTTTTTGTGTTTTGGAGCTAAATTGCAAAAATAGTTTTCAAAAATTTGAAATTTGTTCATAAACATGCCTCGAATGAACGGAAAGGAAGAATTATGAGATAACTTAAGCAACAAGTGGTATCTCAAGTTTGTACGTAAAACAAAAACAATCAAAGTTAACACGTGCTAAAATGTTCTAAAGTTAATAAACGGCAAAGTAAACAAGCAAATAATACAGAACTGTGAGCACCCTAAATGTAATTACCGATTTTGCTAATAAAAAAACAAGAAAAATAATAATTTAATAAAATATTATATAAAAAAAATTGTATTTGTATAAATTTCCTTTTCGGTGTCATTAAGGAATAAACTTTTTTATCGTTGGCCTAATTCTAATATGGCGTAAGTCAACATTTGGAATAATAGCGATTATTAACGTTTAAGGGGACCTGACGCCTTCAAAATTTTGTTTATTTTAATGTTTAAAAATGTGTATAAGTTCAATAAAAATAGATATAATTTTGAAAAATTACAAATATATTTTTCGGAAAAATATTACGCAAAAAAATTTTTTATTGTTTTAATCATATATACTGCTGATGGAATTTTTTAAAAAATTCATGGCGCTTTTAATTTCATATGTTTTGTTCACCACTTTATATATCATAAATAAATTTTATTTTCAACTGTAGGGTATAAGTATAGTGTGTATGCAATGACAAAATTTTATTATGCCAGGTTACTCCTTAAAAAATACTTGTTCAGGTGTCAATATATCATATTTATATTTTAGTAAATATAGAAATCTCCCGTGATAAAACAAAACCAAGTAACTTGTTTTTTGAAAATTGTGAGAAATTGAGGTATTGTGTTATAGGATATAATCTTTCCGTATATAAGATTTTTAAGTTTTTTCAAATTATTGAAGAGTTAAATTATTGAAAAGTTAAGAGTTAAGTTTCGAAATTTTTGAAACTTGTGCTAGCCAAATTATTTTGCGTTGCAGATTTTTAACAATTCAGTCGAACTTAAGATACTGAGAAAATTTTTGTCATTTATTTTTTCATTTCATATAAACAAGATTTTTGTTTTTTCACAAAACCAGGCAACTATGAAGTTACTTAAAAGCAAATAAAACATTTATATGTTTCTTAGAACACTTTATTCTTTGCTGTTTTTTCAAAATCAAGTAACTTTAAAGTTGCTTGGTTTTGTTGTATAATATCAATTAAAACACAATTGTTTAGAAAATAAGTTGAACATTTATTACAATTTTAATTAAGTATCTTATTATTATTGGTTGGTGACCGTGGCATGCAGGTTAAGTGTGTGGCTTAGCATGCTCGGAGCCCGGCTTCGATCCCCAGCCGTGGCGAAAAGTTTTTTCAATAAAAAATTTGTCTGATCGGTCACCACCTCTCTGCAGACAATGGCAAACCTCAGAGAGTAAATAATGCCATGTAAAGCTCCTTGAGAACATGAGCCGTTCGGAGTCGGCATAAAACATGTAGGTCCAGTTCTCGGTCAATTGTGTGCATAAATTTAATAACACACACAACACAATCGATCCTAAGAAGCTCGGTCAAAGTCCTTTCAAGGGCTGAAATGGCCAATTTGTTTTTTGTTTTTTTTTTTTTTTCTTATTATTATAATTAAGTATCTACACAAGTATCTTATTAAGTAAATTATATATAAATCTTTTCATTAAACTCAATAAAAAAGCTTTTGATACTATTTTTAACAAAATTAATGGAACACATAAATAAATTCATGAATGTTGGTATTTACTCATGGCTTGTAAAACCAATAGAAAGATCCTTAGAATCTGCACATTCCTTAAAATCTTCCCAAAAATTAATTTTTGTGTTATCATGTATTAAAGGAATTAATTTATCTATAATATCCTTCTTTTTAGATGGGTTTTTCACGATTTCCTTTAATTGCACATATTTGAAAATTTCAGAAGATCTTTTTGATGAACTAATGTGCATTCAAAAAAATTTTGCATCGCACCCAGGGAAAAATGAGGCAAAATTTTTCAACACGGCTCCTGTCAATCTAACATGATTATTTTTACTCGCAAAACAACAACAATTTTTAAAGATTAACACTGTATTATGCAGTGTTAAAAAATAACATGAGTAAAGTGTTGATTTTGCTCTTGCATCAAAAGAAAAGACAGTGCGAATAATGTTGCTGTTGAGCGAAATAAGTGACAAAATGCCCCTTTTCTGAATGTTCTGTTCAGCAGAAGCCATTTTATGTGATTTTGCGCTCTACACAAACGTTCATTTAACAGACTTGAATTATTATGTAAAGTGTTAATTATTAACATAACTGATCGTGTTGAATTTCAATAACATGATTTAGTGTTAAAAAAGTTTTATTTTTACACGATTTTTTTTCTGGATGCGGTTTCGATGGAAGTTTTATAAAAAATTACAATAATCCTTTTCGAGTTTTTCTGAAAATTTTGCATTTAATTTTTTTCGGCAATTGCTGTATGCTGGATGCAATAATCTTTTCTTTGTAGCACGATTGAAAACGAATGTTTGAGAATCCTTTGTAGTACGATTGGAAAAGATTGTTTGAGAATCTTCAGATCAAGTATCCATGAAATGATTGTCCATGAGCTCTTCTTCGTCACCTTTTTTCATTTGTGGATCAAAATCAGGATCATAGTACGACGATGCAGGACTAAAATCAATTTTACTTTCTCCGTTATTAACGCAAAAATCACTGGAGAGTATACTTATATTTTTGTAATAATTTCCAAAAAAAAATTCAAGGAACTTATCATATAATTTTTGATAGATTATTACTTTCAAATTTTCAATTAAATCGAAATTTTTTTCAAGTGACGACATTGTACGCTGTTTTTGATTATATTCGATACGTTTGAAGAAGAAGATGTGACTAAGAAAAAATTTTCAATAAATTTTCGAAATAATTTTTCGATTGCGGTATTTTGAAGTGAATTTTTTCGCATAAAATTTAACTTCGTTTAAGTAAAGTGCTGAAAAGTACTGAAGTAACTTGGTTTTGTTGTAACCCATTTTAATCTAATCAAGGCATTTCAAGTTACTTGTTTTATTTTTTTTTTTAATATTAGTGTTTAGAAATGAGATAGGCAAAAATGGATTGAAGTTTCTCGTAGACTTTTGCTCTAGATTTTTAAACATGATAGAACAACAAAACCACGGAAGAAATGAGAGCAAAAATAGACTCATGCGCGCGTTTTGCTCCATTTTTTCTAAACTTGCGTCGTATTAGAAATAGGTTGATGATATGTATATTAGAATTTTTTTTATATAATTGAGAACAATGAAAGACCAAATTCTAAAGTGAAAACTATGCATACAAAACCCTATATTAATATCAAAGATTTTTTTTTTTTATTGCATTTGAGAGGGGCGGCAAATTTGGAATCCGCACCGGGCGGCTTAGCCTCTCGGTACGCCACTGCTTTAAGAAGTTAGCTTTATTGGCTTGGTTAAGAAGTATTCGATATGTTTGACTTAATATATAATTCTTTTTTTCCAAAACATATTCTATTAATCCTTATACTAATGTTGGCAAAAAATATGGAGAATTTTTGTATAAATCGAAAAACCTTTATTTATTCTTTGAAATGCATTTCATCCCCCTCATTCCTTCATTCCTTCTTTGTTTCGGTTTCTATGTCTTCTATCGATTCAAAACGGTATCCACAAAGCGGTCTCTTGAGTTTAGCGAATATTCAGAAGTCATATGGTGCCAATAGCTTGAACACATTGCACACGACAAGCTACGAGCGCCAAACACCACTTTTAATTTGCATGTACTTTTTAATGGACGAAATCTTGGGGACTTCGCTATGACATGTATCAGGCTCATTATAGTTCGAACACATTGCGCACGACAAGCGACGAGCGTCAAATATCACTTTAAATTTGCGTGCATTTCTTAAAGGACAAAATCTTGGAGACTTCGCGACGACATGTATCAGGCTCATTATAGTTCGAACACATTGCGCACGACAAGCGACGAGCGTCAAATATCACTTTAAATTTGCATGCATTTCTTAAAGGACAGAATCTTGGAGACTTCGCGACGACATGTATCAGGCTCATTATAGTTCGAACACATTGCGCACGCCGAGCCTCAAATGTCACTTTAAATTTGCATGTGTTTCTTAAAGGACGAAATCTTGGAGACTTCGCAATGACATGTATCAGGCTCATTATAGCTTGAACACATTGCGCACGACAAGCCACGAGCGCCAAACATCAATTTAAATTTGCATTTATTTCTTAAAGGACGAAATCTTGAAGACTTTGCGACGACATTGATGCGCGACATCGAGAAAAGGAAATTTCTTCCATATTTTACATTTGTTATTGTTTTCAAGTTCGTTTGCTTTTATGCTCGTTTGCTTATTTCAAATATATTTATTTAAGTTGCTGCTGTCGTGTTTATTTTAATCAAGTCGCTAACATTTCTCTACAGCGACAGTGTGGAGACATACCTTTTGTCGCTTGTCGTGTACAATGTGTTCCGGCTATATGTCGGGCGAATAGTCGGTGATTGCGAAACGATGTGGGTAGAGTTTTTACCGAAATAATCACGAATAACGAGTGTAGCGTGAGGTGGTGGATTATCGTGGTGCAAAAGTCAAGAATTGTCTTTCCACAAATGCGGTATTTTTTGACGCACAGCACTGCGTTGTTGAATAGTTTCAGACATAAAAACAAACGAAAAATGTACTTTTTACATTTACCAAAAGACGCGTATCTCAAATACTAATGAATATTTTTACATTCACGAATTCGAATTTACAGAATAGATGTCAGTGACAGTACTGCTAACCTTAAAATAATTACATTTGTCCCTATTGGAAACCCCAAAAAATGTAAATGCTCTCAGTCTATTACCCAAATATTGCCGTTCCTTTTGAACAACCTTTTGTAATTTTTCAGGTAGAACCATAATTCTTTTATGATAGAATTTCTCCGGGATTTTTTTCATTGAAAAACTGACGAAGATTCTTTAAATTGTCCTATTTTGAGGCCATTTTTTTAAAAAAAAACTTTCCTGTTGATCAATTCCGGCCTCTTTTTTTTTAAGTTTTTTGATTCCTAGTTTGATCGTAGACTCACCAAGCATATCTTCTTATAGCCTCAGCTATATTCGACCAATACCGTTTTCGAATAAGATTATTTTCCTTGTGATCCATACTTCATCAACTTTTAACAAATGTTCAAAAATAGACTCGATTTCGTTTCATTTCAGCACCGCATTGAATATGAAAATTTGAGAAATTTATGCAAACTTTATGCAAATGATTAGAAACTATTCTGTGGTCATCTTTTGTGATTTTTCACATGATGGGTTTTTTTAAACATACTATAACATAATTCCATAAAATGTGACTGCGGAACGTTTGATTTTTTTTTTTTAAATACTATAACATAATTCCGTAAAATGTGACTGCGGAACGCTTGATTTTTTTTTTTAAATTTCAGAGCATATTTTTAGGCATTTTCTGTTTTGTGATTTATTGAAAATTCAAAAACTTTCATTTTTTTTTCATTTTGAAAGTTTCAGTTCTACAAAAAAATGTTTAAACCAATTTCGTGCCTACTATGGTTGAGGTATTTTTTAAGTATTTTGAACTAAAAATTATTATTTGAATAATTTAAAATCGAATAACTGGAAACGGGCCCGTAATTTTTGACGGGAAAGAACTATTTATACATAATTTCATTGACTTCTGTAGGTTGACCGAGTGAAAAGCAACTTTAACCTCAAAATTTCCAAAACCAGATGACGCAAAGGGTGGTGACCGTGGCATGCAGGTTAAGTGTGTGGCTTAGCATGCTCGGAGCCCGGGTTCGATCCCCAGCCGCGGCGAAAAGTTTTTTCAATAAAAAATTTTTCTGATCGGTCACCACCTCTCTGCAGACAATGGCAAACCTCAGAGAGTAAATAATGCCATGTAAAGCTTCTTGAGAACAAGAACTTTAGCCGTTCGGAGTCGGCATAAAACATGTAGGTCCAGTTCTCGGTCAATTGTGTGCAAACATTTAATAACACACACAACACAATTGATCATAAGAAGCTCGGTCAAAGTCCTTTCAAGGGCTGAAATGGCCAATTTTTTTTTTGTTTTTAGATGACGCAAAGGAATGGTCCTTGGCAATTGATTGGATTAGAGTAACTTTTACATAAGCAACCTGACCCTTTTCTCACGTCTGTAACGAATTCTTTTCTGTGTTGTTATAAAATTTATTTCTATAAAACAGGTTGGGTCAATTAATAAACCGATGTTGCCTGGGCGATTTTCGGTTCGGGAATGAAAAGTTATGAAAGAACAAAACCAAAGGGGCTGGGGGTGCACTTTTCTCTACCTCACCTATAATTTTCTGAAGTTTTTCTTATGGAAAACAGCAAAACTGAAGCCAAAAATTAAATTTTCGCACCGGATTCAACATAAAAATGGTCTAACATGTATACGTTTTATACAAATATACACCCTAATAAATGCCTAAGAAAAAAATTCACAAAATTTTAATAATTTTTTTTATGTTTTAAAGCTAAAATTTTATTTAAAAATTTTTTTTTTATAATCTTTTTTAATATCTTTTGATGATCGAACTGAAAATCGCTCAAGTAACATCGGTTTTATTTCCTCCATGCAAATCATTCCAGCCTAAGTTATAATTATTAACTATTACTAGTATCGCCGTGGGTCGACATTCGACCAATTTATTGATTGCCTACATATTTATAATTATATGCGAGATGATTAAAATAAGTTCAACGCTATAACTCTTAATTGATTGGAGATTTGAAGCTATATTCTTCAAAAAAATGATTTTTTTATTTTATTATATTATCAAAAACAGAAAAACAACATTTTAAAAAATTTTAATATTGTCAAAAAAATCATAGGGAATAGCCTTGATTTTTTGATGGCACGGACAGTTTATTAATTTAGTGTCAAGACAAAATAAATTCACCTAAAATTCGCTACAGACTTTGAAAGAAAATCAAAAATGAAATTTTAAGTTTTTGTTTTTTTACAACAAAAATCATTTTTACCCCATATTTTAAGAATAAATCAAATTTTATGGTATTTTTTTAAAAGGAATAATTTAAATATAAAAAAAACAAAAAACGGTAGTATTTTCAATAGTTTTCTTTAAGCTAACTGATAAGACTTAAATACAAAAAAGAAATAAATGAAATATATGCACAGATGGTGGAGAAATTGTTTGCCCAATTTAGAACATTCAATTTTAGACAGTTTTTTTCTCTCTTGGCATTTGGTTGAAACACAAGCTAAATACCTAACGACAATATTAAGGAAATTCATTGAAAATACTTTTGGTTAGAACTTTGCTGTAATTTTTTATCACATTTGAAAGAAAACTTAACAAACTTTTAGAAAAAATTAGAAAAATTGAAAAACCGTTAAAATTCGACCAAGATATTCACATGGAAAGTCAAATTTTTGAATTCAAAACACATTTTCTTACAAATTTTACAATTGACGAATGCATAAAACTAAATTTTTTTAAGAAATTGTTACTTTTAAAAAAAATTCAAATTCGATCAACTCAAAAACTCTCCCCTAATCAAATTTCATATCAATCAAAGAGCGGGTTTTTTCTCAAAAATTTAATTTCTCTCTTCGAAGGTTGGGAACCCCCTCTATCAGATATATCATTTATATATACATTCTGTACATCAGGGCAACATATCCTTTCGAGTGATTTAAGTTTCATTTATTTTGAGTTTTAATTAATACCAAAAAAGCGTACGACAAACTTTAATGTTCACGTATTAATATATAAGATTATTATTATAACTATTTTTTATGTCGACATCTTTTTTGCAATCTAATTTTTTTAAACTACATCTTAGAACCCATTGACCAGAATAATCCTTCTCTTTTTCTCTTGTCCTTAAAGCCTAAGCGGGATATAAGGTCTCAGCTACTCTTACCCGGCATCGTGTTCGGTTTCTTGCTGCTACTTTCAGTTCCCACCAACTCTTGCCAAGTTGGCTGTCTCGCGTTCTACCGTTCTCCTACAAGTTTCTCTCGATCTGCTGGATGATCTTCCTCACGCGTCCATTTTCGCTCCGAACCATTTCTGTCAGAATTAGAATATAGTCTCCGAGGACTAATTCTGAAGAATGTGCTGTATAGGATATAGTTTCGAAGACGAATTTATGGATTTTCATAAGGTGGCCATTTTTGTCTTATAGTCGTGTGTGAGCCAACTAGCTTCTTCATGTCCAAATATTCATGTTAAATGTGAGTTACTCGCTCAGATGAGATGCTTATAGCCTCAGCTAACGCACTTTCAGTCTCTGATCGTCCAATAATTTCTAGGAAACGGCAACAATGAAATTCAGAAAATCCACTTCAAAGCCATTGAAGTTGATGTGGCAGAGTCCTTATAGTAGGTATCACGCATTTACTTAGTTTTGGTGAGTATAAAAACTGGTAATTTTTAAAAATTTAAATCTCCTTCCGTTTAAGAGATACCCTTTTACTAATTGTTTGACAAAAACGTTAAAAACGTCTACAACGTTATAAAAAGCATGACGTTATAAAAGACGACCATGTTCCAAAGTGAGCTATGTACGGGCGTAAAGAAGCATACCATTCCGTACCCCGATTAAGAGTACTACGCAGGCCCTGATTTAAACAATCACTGACTGATCAAAGTGCCCTCGTAGCCTAGTAAAGGACTGGGACTCAGGGAAAAAATGCTGTTACATAAAACAAATCATGGGTTAAAATAACAAATTTCACTATTAAATACCATCCAACAAATTAAACTTTCAAAATGTACTATGAACGTATTTTTGATTTAATAGTTAATGAAAAAACATAATCAGAATTTCATTTATTAAATTAAAATTTTTTGCTGGGATACGAACCCACATGCTCCGTATGACAGTCTAGCACACTTCCATAGCGATATTGATAACGATAAGATAAATATGGCAAAACACATTTAAAAATGATGGCTTGGAAAAGACAGCCCAAAAAACTTTTAAACATTCAGTCAACAAAGAAAACTGTTAACTTGAACGCAAAAAAAAGAGTGTCCCAGACATAACTGTCCTTTTATTTTGGATTGTTGTGGGATCCAAAAAAAATTGCACAGAAATAGTTTTTAAGAGTCCCTCTAACTTTTAAGGTGGTTTACGGTGAAATCTAAATTACAAAAAAAAAAAAAAAAAAAAAAAAAAAAACAAATTGGCCATTTCAGCCCTTGAAAGGACTTTGACCGAGCTTCTTATGATCAATTGTGTTGTGTGTGTTATTAAATTTTTGCACACAATTGACCGAGAACTGGACCTACATGTTTTATGCCGACTCCGAACGGCTCATGTTCTCAAGAAGCTTTACATGGCATTATTTACTCTCTGAGGTTTGCCATTGTCTGCAGAGAGGTGGTGACCGATCAGAAAAATTTTTTATTGAAAAAACTTTTCGCCACGGCTGGGGATCGAACCCGGCTAAGCCACACACTTAACCTGCATGCCACGGTCACCACGGTCTAAATTACAATCCGGCTTAATACATGCCCTTCATAATTTCAAGACAGCCATGAAAAGATTTTAACACTGATAGCCACAATCTTTTTTTAAAATAATTAATCATAAAATTTTGATAATAATTGTCAAGAAACCAGTTAAATCTAGCGGACATAAATAAAAATATATATATTCTTTAATTATTATCTACGCCAAATTTATGCAAATTAACAAGATTTTTTTGCCTTTGATAGCTTCTTTTTGCCGCAATTTAAATTAATAAGAAACATTCTTCTTGACATGCATTTATGTTAAATAGTACGCGATATTTTTGATAAAATTATTATTGCAGTCATTGTGCTTTTGACAGTTATATTTAATTAAATCGCTAAAGTTGTACTTTATCAAAAAAAAAAATTCACATTTTAACCATCCGATAACTATTTGACTATTCCAAGTAGTTTTGATAACCAAATAAACAAAAAATGATCCAAAGCCTTTTATTAATCATTGCTAATAAATAAAGGCGGCATTATTTATTATATTATTTTAAACAAAAAAAACCCGAGACTGAACTCATTTATCTTATCTTGTGATAAGATAACAACGCAACACTTGAACCTAACGTTCGAGTTGAAATGATTCGAATTTAAGTCGTTCGCCAAACTATAAGATAAAATCTCTGAAAATCTAAAATAAATTCAACGGTTACGCTTTGAACTGAAGAGTTTATGGCCAGAACCGTAAGATCTTGACATAACTATCAACACACGCTGCTGTTGCTAATAAATTCATATGTTTGATTAAATTCAAATTTTTGAATTTATTAGTAGTCATCATTAATTTTTTTGCATAACTTACAAAACAAAACTACGTAAATAATTTACCGGTTAAGTTGTACGTCCAACGGTGTATGGTTTATAAAGGTCAATAAGCAAAAAATAACTTAGTGTATCAAAAGCATTTACTTTTTTTAAGCTATATTTAAAATTTTTAGTTAGAAAATTTTATTTTTTGGCAGTCACAAGTGAAAAATAAAAAGTCAACAAAAAATTTGCAAATTTATGTTTCTATTTGCATAACTTTTGAATGATTTAACACACAAAAATATTTCCACAAATAATTTATTTATATAAATTCTACAGATATCAGTTATAGAATATATATGACAATGATTCACACATTGATATGAATGAATTCGTGCTGTGAAAGTAAACGGTTAAAAAGCCAAAAAAAAAAATGTTTTATGCCGCTTAAATTCAAATAAAATATTGAACTTGACAAGGTATCAGTGCAACAAGGTAAGAACCTTATAATTACTGTACTGGCATCATTCGATTTAAGTTTTACTAATGGCTGAAATTAATTCAAAATAGAGATAAATTTTTCACATATTTGACAATTGATGAGAACATAAAATTAAATTTTTAAAGGATATTTGTACTATTGAGCAAAATTAAAATTCGACCAAAAGCTCTTCCCAAACCACCTTTTAACAAATCATACACAAAAGTGAGTTTTTTAACAAGCAGATACAGAATTTTTAAGACATGATAAAATTACAAACCATATAAATGACACCTTAAATTCAGTCATCGGTCACATCACAAAAAGTAAGTGTTCTACAATAACACTTGGAAAGGCTTGAATTATATAAGTGTTTTGCAATCATACCTGGAAAACATTGACAAAGGTTAAATGTACCTATAGTTTTGAAACCGTTCAAAGTTGCGATGGTCTCACATAAAAAGTGGGCTTTTGTAGCGTCTGATTTTCGAAAATTGAAAAAAAAAAACAACAGAAAGTTTGCAATATTAAATGAAATATTTATTTGGAGCGATACTACAATTTACTTTTCAAAGATTATTTAATTTACCACGGGTTCACCTGAGGAAGTTCACCCATAAGCTCCAATTTTGGCATACTTTTTTCAGCATTTCGCCAGGTACCTCACCAAAGGCAGCTGTAATGTTATCTTCCAGGGCTGGAATTGTGG
This sequence comes from Tetanocera ferruginea, assembly GCA_958299015.1. Lineage (NCBI taxonomy): Eukaryota > Metazoa > Arthropoda > Insecta > Diptera > Sciomyzidae > Tetanocera > Tetanocera ferruginea. The sequence continues at coordinate 127,902,419 of OY282641.1, read as the reverse complement.
GTGGCTTTTCCATGTACAAGAGAGACTTTACGTAGCCCCACAAAAAATAGTCTAGTGGGGTAAAATCTTATGATCTTGGAGAGCATTAGACTGCTCCAAAACGTGAGATTTATTGCTCAACAAGCTCGCTTCTCAAAAGGTCTACAGTATTGTGTGCCGTCTTATTGAAACCACATGTCAACCAATTCCAAGTCCGCCGGCCTACAAACCGTACCAAACAGTGTATTGGTAGCTCCTTGAACTGCCTCTGGCTGCTCTTCAGACCAAATTCGGTAATTGTCTTTGATGACGCACCCATTGAGCCAAAAATGAGAACTTTTGTTAGGCCTTTTTTTCACAAAACCATCGACGTTGTGGTAGGTCAGCCGGCTTTAGTTCTTGCACCAGTTGTATTTTGTATGGTTTCATACCGAGGTCTTTATGTCTAATGTTCCGGGTGGTCGAATAACGCAACATATTGCAATTTTCATTGGCACAGGACTATACAACAGAAATATTCTTCTCGGTACGTACACACAGAAAAAATTTTTTCGGAATATGGTAAAAAGCCATCATAGTTAGAGAAAAATGGTATAGATTTTGCTCCAGAGAATGCTTTTCTCTAAATGTGATCCCAAAAATTGCCTAAAAATGGTTAAAAACGTCCACGAAAAAGAGAAATATTTTTAATAACATCGATAAAGACACCTTCTCTTTAAGAGAAAAATATTTCCTTATAACAGATTCAAGCGTTATCTTTATTGTATCAATTTTTCCTAAAAACAGAGAAATATTTATTTAATTTTTAATAAATCTTTTCTTTAAATTGCACATCTCACAAAAACAGAACAGTAGCTCGTTTCTGCAACTTTTGTCATCGTAGTTCCCACAATATTTTCTCACTTTGACGTCATAATGACGTCATTCTCACTTGCACCGTCACTGTAATAAAATGACAAAAGTCGGTGACTCGTCTCGCTTGTTTCAATTCTATTTTCGTAGGAATTCAATAGCTAAAGTGTTTCTGTAAACCAATAAATGCGACTCGAGTCGGATGAAGTTGTCACTATGTTCTGATTAGGTGACTACAATTTTTGGTTGATAGTGCAACTTTCGATTTCAATGAAGTTGTTACTAATACTTCTAACCGATACAAGGTATCAACTTAAATATTTCATTTAGACTATAAATATATAATATATACAATATTATAAGTATTACAATGTATAGATTATTGAATATACAAACTTAAATATTTTATTAATGAGATTTATTTCATGATAAAATTTGTATCACAGCATTAAGCAACCGCATGAAAAGAATACTCGGATCTCAACGCATGGATAGGGTTTATTTTATAAATATCAACATCACTAAGTGTCAAAACATGAAAAAATTGTTTTGTTTATTTTTTTTTATTTTTGAAAAAATCAAAACAAAAATAAGTCAATTGTTTCAATTTTATATATTCCCTATCACTTGTGTATCTTTCTCATCACAGAGCAATATTTGCTCACTTATTAATGCAGAAACACTAGCTTTTGTAAAAGTGAGTATTTTGGAACGAAATAGTGTGACGACAGAAAAAGTGACTATTTGTCGAAAAAGTTGCAAAAACGAGCTAAAAAACAGGCTATGAACGTACACCGTTTTATTGAAATTGAATCACAATTTCCTGAGTTCAAATTTAGCCGGGCTTGCTTTAGACGCTCAACTACCCAGGTTCAAAACCCGACGAGGGCAGCAATTTTTTTTATTTTTAAATAATTATTTTTTTATTTCCTTATTTCGGAGGTTGTTTCTGTCCAAGCAGCCTATGAATCATAGAATTAGAATAGGAATTACAATAATAATTAAATTAAAATGTTTATACTTGCACAGTCGGGATACGAACCTACGTCCTCCGCATGCCAGTCATTCACACTTCTACTAAGATGTTGGTGACGATAATTTAATTGTAGCAAAACATATTTAAATACTGCTTATCTCAAAATTGGAAAAACTGTCAGAAAATTTGAACAAAAACATTTGTATTTTACGTTTTTGTATTTGTTATTTAATTTTAGCCCAGCTATGAACCATAACTTTTTTTGTTTTGCTACTATTAAAGCCTAGTATTTTGTTCGTTTGCGTAAAGTTTTGCTCACAACATTCATTATTTTGTTGCAACAAAATTCTGACAAATATTTTATTGCGAAGAAATTGAAAAATTTGAGAAAGTCATGCTTTAATTCTCAAAATAAAGAAAAATAAATATATAAAAACGCAATATTTACGACAACTGTCACTTTTCACTATAAAATAAATAGGCAGTTCAATTAAATTGTCGTGAAAAAATGTTGTTGAACAAATTTTTCATAGCGGAACAGAGTACTGTGTTTGACGGACATGTTGTGAAAAATTTCACACATATTTCTCAGCTACAGTTTTTTGTAAGTAGATTAGACCGGATCGAAATTTAGATTCCGCCGGTCGGGGTCTCAAAAGCTAGAGGAACTCATTAAAATGATTTCTGCATACTTATTTTTCAAATCGGAGAAAAACCGCCGAAGCAATTTTGATTCTCCTGAAGGTCCTTTTTGGTAAAAAAAACATGTTTTTTACTTTTAACTTTATATTTTTAACAAAACGCATACCCACATCTTCTTAAATGTTAAATTTCTTACTCATACTAACATTTTGACATAAAAAAATTGTTAAAATTTTGTTTCATTAAAGCGATACACAGAAAGAAAGAAGCGTGCAAGTGTAACACCCGTCACAATGGAATGCTCCCTATATAAAAATGGTGTGAAAAATGTAAGCTAATTTATCAATTGAGAACGGCTGCACCGATTTGGCTCAAATATTTTTTTTATTTGTTTATAATTGTCAGGAGAAGGTTTTACAAAAGAGTACGGATGAATTTCCCTGTTTTTCGTAGGGTCAGCTGTACGTTGCCTGTTTGCATGTTGGCAAACCGTCTTCGTTGGTTGTTTCTGCGCCGGAAAACAAATCGAAAAACATTTTTTTATCATATCGCTCTCTACTTATTTCGATTACATTCAAATAAATTACATTGAAATTTGAACTATGTGTTTTATTATCACTCTGAAGTTTAGCCGAAGGCGTTAAATTTGGGGTGACAGAAAGTTCGCCGGGTAAACGAGTTGTTTATATATAGTTTTTATAGCTTGTTACAACTGTAAACTAGTTATGATGTTTCATGCTTTTAGAACAATTTTATAATTGGAGAGTTAACTTCTGATCTAGTTCAAGCTGATCTCTTTAATTTAATTCGATGTCTCGAATGTAGTGCATGCATAATTTTTGCATTAACAATTAAAATGACGATCGAACCAGTTACTTGACTATTCCAGGCTCCGTCTTAAATGTATGTCAAATAATTTAAACATCTTAATGAAAACTGAACAAAACAAAAGTTATTTTAGTAAAATAACTAGTTTCTATATATAAAAAAAAAATATATAAAAATTATAACGACTTGTTTTGAAACGAAATGTTTGAAGATTAAGACATTCGGTCAGGTTTAGCTATTGTTATTATTATCATGATGCCACATGATACGAAACTTTTATATTTATTTATTTATTTTCATATACAAAATATTCTGCGACAACTGATCAACTGAGAAGATCTCTTTAATGTGACTATAAAAATAATTTTTATGATGCATAACATCCTGCAGAGCATGTCTGTCGTTTGCTTGGCATAGCTTCTTAGCAACATTATTTGACCGGTTTTATGTTCTACTCTCTAGGCAAAGCACAGCAAAGTCTATGCTATAAAAAACAATCCAAGCCAATTCAATCCATGGTGACATTGACCAAAGTGGTTTTAAGTCAAATTATTCTAGTGGTTTATATGCGCCCAGATGAGCGCGCGCGCGCGCGCGTTTGCTTGCTCGATACTGTCGTCGAGACGGCCTCAAATGTGGCTCAACGTTATCAACGTGTCTGTTTGTCTGTTTGTCTTTCCTGGTTTTTCACCCTGGGGCAACGTCTCAATTGAGCTGGTGTGTCGTTTGTTTGTGTCGCTCCACTCTAAGTCGTTCTTTCATTTTTGCATAATGATTTTGCATCCTACAGGTTTCAATTAAGTTGTAATCTTCGACAACAGCAGCAGCAGCAGCAGCGAAGCAATAAAAAAAAAACAACAACCGCATTGCAAGCAGCATTGAGCAGTTTGCGCGCCCGTGAGCTGCAAACTAAAGCGGGTTGTTAAAAAATATAAAACTAAATCGAGCGATAAAAAAAATACTAACTTTAGAAGAAAGGTAAAAAACAAAAATAAAGCAACACATACATACATACCTGCAAAAACTTAAAAGTGTGCTGCGCATGCGCACAAATAATGTTTGGCTCTAATGATGGCGCAAGCATGCGGCCAAGTTGTCGTTGGTGTTGTTGGCGTTGTAAAAGGCTGGCAGTTGCACGGCTTCGCCTGCCGCTCCATCTAATGCAATATTTTAAATAAGTTGGCTTTAATTTTATCGCTTTCGAAATAATCTGCTACATGCATCATCTGATGTTATTTGTATTTGAGCTTGTTAACAATAGCAAAACAAAAAAAAATAAAACAAAAACAATAACCACCAACAGCGTTTAAATAAATTGAAAATAAAAATAAAGAAATAAAAAAAAAATATGAAGTTTGCTATAATTTTCAACTTGCTGTTATTTGGCGTTGGCCTAAAGCTAATGCCACATTGAAGTTAAAGCATAAAATATGGAAAGAAAGAGGCTAAGCAGCCGTGTTGCATTAAATTTTAAGGACTCTATTTAAAGTAGAGCACAATTTGAAATGGCTGAAAATTTAAAATCGAGACCATGCTGGAAATCAATAAATTTTTGTATAAAGTCATAACAAAATATGAGTGCTCAACATCGTAGGTATTGAGTGTTATAACTTGCATAAAAGAAAATGCTTACTATACAGCTTGTTGATATTTAATTATCATATTAAAAATCATTTTTCGTCTTAACATTTTCACAAAGAAGTGTTGCACTGCTGGCAGAGTTTTGGTTTTAAAAATGTTTGAATTTGGACAACACGCAGCGCTCATATTATATACCGGAAACAGTCTAAAATCATTGAAAAAAAAAAAAAAAAGATAGGTCGGGTCGTTCTCCATACATTAAAAAATGGGTTTGATAGAATTGGTCTCAAACATTCCTTGACCCAGTGCAGTATCCTCAACTTAACGATTTTGAGATGATTTTACGCTTAATATTACTAGATTTTTTTTAAAAAGTGCTTTTTTGGGTATGGAACTACGAACTAAGAAAAATTTCTCAAAATTTTTATACCCTAAACCTGAAAGGTCAGGGTATATTAACTTTGTGCAAACGTTTGTAACGCATAGAACGAAGCGAGTCCGGTATAGAAAAGTAGATATATTCTTGATCAGCGTCACCACATGAGTCGAGCTATCCATGTCCGTCCGTCCGTCCGTCCGTCTGTCCGTCTGTGTGTTGTCCGTATACACAGGATAAAAAGAAGAAATTGAGATAATTGAATTGGTACACATATTCACATGGATCCAAAAATCTGCACTATTGAATATTTTTGGAATCCGCCCACGAACACGCCTACCTCCCATACAACGCAATAATTGAAAACTGCATAACTCAGCTCATAATTAGCCTACAACAATAAAATTTGGTATGTATGTGTTCTGTATCAACGTAAAGATGTCTTCGAAAAATGGGTGTCATCCGCTCACGGATCCGCCCACTTCCCATACAACCCAAAAATTGAAAACGAAATAAATAAGCCTCTGTTTAGCTTACAGAGATAAAATTTGAGAAGTATGTTTTTTGTGAAAAAACAAGGATGGATTTTAAAAATGGACATCATCCGCTTACGGACACGCCTACCTACCATACAACGCAAAAATTGAAAACGCATAAATTAGCTCATAATTTACCTACAACAATAAAATTTGGTGTGTATGTGTTTTGTATCAACAAAAGGATGTCCTCGAAAAATGGGTGTCATCCGCCCAAGTACACGCCTACCTCCCATACAACCCAAAAAGTTTAAAACTCAATAAATAAGATTATGTTTGTCATAGAGAGATCAAATTTGGTATGTATGTATTTTTTACCAAAACTAAGATGTGATCAAATTGGTAGTAATCCGTCCATAAAAACGCCCAACTCCCATAGCGAAAGCATAATAAAGGCATTAACTGTAAGCTACAGGAATAAAACTTGGTATGAGTAAATTTTTCATCAACATTTAAATGCATTTAAAATATAGGCTTCATCCGTCCACGGACACTTCCATTTTCAATAATATTTTTTTTTTTTTTTTTGGAAAAATAGGTTTAGGGTATTTCATAGTCGGCCTAGACCGACTTTAAACTTTTTTGACTTGTTTATCTTGAAAATAATAATTTTCAAAAAAAGTGGGTATGGAACCACGAAGTACGAAAAATTTCTCAAAATTTTTTATGCTGAAAGTCATAATTTTTGTAGCTTTATTTTTGAAGTTTTTGTTTTTGTCAATTCTGATTAAGATGGGGCAGAACTTTTTTAAAAAATTCATAACTCATAACAATTCATATAAATATTTTTCGAAAAATTTTTTATTATTGTGGAAAAATTGAACAAATTAGAAGAAAAAAAATTCAAAAAAATATATTTACAAAATTGAACAAATTACAAGAAAAAAAAATTCAAAAAAATATATTTTTCACTAAACAAAATGGTTTTTTTAGAGCTCTAAACTGGCGGCAGAGAAATAAACGGGGCCTCGTGGTTGCAGCACTGGGAGTCGCAAAAATTGTCCGATCTGGAAAAAAAATGACTTTTTTAAATCGTAACAAAATTGGTTATCGTATGACAGGAGCTTTTTTTAAATTTTTTTCAATTTTTGGTGGTGTTCCAAATTTGAAAGTATGTTTTTTCGAAAAAAATATTGACTTTAAAAATTCATAAAAAATCGAAAAAAATTTAAAAAAAGCTCGTGTCATACGATAGTGAATAAAGTTTAAAAAAATACAAAAATAAAAATTTCGTCAAAAAATTAACCCGCTAGTGCCGCAACCAGTACAAAAAACATGGTTTCGTGATAAACGCGTTCAAAGTTTGTGAACAAAGAAAAATGCAAGGAAAAATAAAAATGCGCTCTCACTAATCCGGCTGTAACTTTTGATTTTTTTTTTATTTTTCCATGAAATTTTTTTTCTTAGAATCTAAAAAGAATATTTAGTAAAATACAAAATTATAAAAAAATTTAAAAAAACGGCCAATGTCATGTCCGCCCTTAACCAAAAACTTGTTTATACAAAAAGGGTATTTTTTTTTTGGTCAAAAAGGCCCTTTCTCCAAAAAATTAAAGAAACCCCAGGGGTTAGCACATTACAAAATCGCTTGCATATTTTAGAACAAGTTTATCAAACTATTTCAAGGAGTTTATCTCTTTATCCCTTATTTTAGTATTAAGGGTAATTTTTCTTAAGTACACGTCTATTTTCTGTAATTTGACCCCTAATGAGACTAAAAATAACTTGAGACCCACACAAATTTGACTTCCAGATATTGCCTAAATCGTTTAAAGAACATCAGTTTAAGAAATATGGTATCCAAAGGGAAACATAAAGGGTGATCCAATAAGAGCTTCCTACTTTGTTTTCTATATAAAAACCAATGTACTGATACAAATATTTATTTGGAATGATAGTTCGGTTCCTACAACTCAATGCTTAAAAATTATTTCCTTCAAATGTTGCCCACGACTATTTAGCTCTGAAATGATCCATTCTGTGGGTCCAATTTGCCCAAATGTTCAAAGCCTGACATCGACGACGAATCGACTGTTCACGGTTTTCACGAACACTCTTTGCCATTGCAGCAATATTCTCAAAATTACGAGCTCTATGCACTGTGGTTGAATGATAAATAGTAAAAAAAATTGATTCGAAATTTGGTGATGGTGTAACGAATAGCTCAGTTGAATGCACATAATGACCAAAATGATGTTGAAGAACTCTATAACATTCTCTAACTGATGACCTGATTTTGGAAGTAATTTTCCTCAATTAATAAACGTTGTTCTAGAGTACGTCTATTCATGGTTGATTCGTATTGAATACTAAACACAAACGTGATATGGACAAGCCATTTGATATATAACAGCTGTCAAAACAACCCAATTGAAATAGGAACCTCGTATAACCTTTTAGTATTAAGTATGTTACAACAGCTATTTATAGGTTTTTATGGGATTTCTATATTTAGAAATATTATAAATCAGTTTTCCTTATTGGAGAGTCATCATCATTAGTTATTACGTTATTGGAAATCTATTCACTGTTTACATTCTGATATCGAATATGAAATAAAACTTGAAAAGAGTTGAGTCCTTCTTGACGACAACGGCATTACGTTAATTGCTCTCAGTCTGTGTTCATATAATGGCAGGATTCTATACTCACGAGGGTCTTACAGTGTCTGAAGGCAAACAGATTCTAGTTTCTAGTCTTCTAGTATGCACTGCAAAACTTTGATTCTAGACTATATATTGCAATATTTAAGAATTGTACGCACTAAAGTGCAATATAATGCAGGGACCGAAAATAACTGTTATTTTACAATTTTCGAATGAAAAAGACACAATGAAAAAATTGTCGAAGAACAATTTTTTATATACCATTATGATACAAATAGCCTCAGCTCCACGAATATTTAGAGCCTTTTAAATTTTCGACTGATTCTATAAAAGTTAAAAATTAACTGTTATTTTTTGCATTTTATTTTTTCAGACAAAAATAACGGTTACCATTGACTTTTATTTTATCGGTCAAAAATAACAGTTATTTTGTGACTTTAATTTTTTCGGTCAAAAATATCAGGCAATCTGTGTTTTTTTAAAGGCCGCTTGTCCGATTAAAAAACGATTGATACCATATGTAAAACGTTATCACCGATGACACCAAAATAATGGTATCGATAGTTTTTTAGTCAGTAAAATGGCCTTTGAAAAAAACACAAATTGCCTGATATTTTTGACCGAAAAAATAAAAGGCAAAAAATAACTGTTATTTTTGACCGATAAAATAAAAGTGCAAAGTAACTGTTATGTTTGCCCGAAAAAATATAAGGCACAAAATAACTTATATTTTTGTCGGAAAAAATTAAAGTTAATATTTGACTTTTTTGATAAAAACCATAACCGGTACGGTGTCTGATATTATGTTAAAGTTGCCAAGATGTTCTTGAGTTCTTTTACACATTTTTTAATAAATCCGAAAGCCTGTTTGCTCAGGATGGAAGTCTAAGATAATCCAAAGATTTGCAATGCTCAAAACTACTGTAATGTCTTTCTTTCTTATGGGAAAAATTTATAGCGTAGCAGTTATTTTCATTTGGGAAAAGCTTTTTTTGATTACACGAATTTTTCATGCATAAAAGTTTATTTTTTATGATTACCGTGTTCACTTCAGATTTTATTATTAGTACATTCTTATAACATCTGTATATAAAAAATGTAAGATATCATACAAAACTTCAGATACATTATCAACAAATAAGTTTAAGAGAAGGGAACCGAAGTGATATCCTGAGATATGCTCTCTCAGACAACAACCTATTTAGATAGAAAAACATATTGAAATTTTTGACTAAGATAAGAATTAAGCCATTTCAACAAAGAACCTCAAATACAAAATTTTTCAAATCTGATTTCCCTTTTTCATATTATTAAGAACATCTGAAATCAGAACAAGCTAATTTTCCTTTTCCATATTATTAATAACATATGAGACCATGATGAGTACCCATGACCATGAGTTTTTTAGTGGTTGATCGACCTCTACGGAATCTGATTGTTGTTCTTATAAATGTGGATTAAGCCGCACACCAACTCAAAAGTTAGAGGAACTCTTAAAAAATATGTCTGTAAAATTTTTTTCTTTTTTATTGGAGAAATCTCCATGGAGCGGTTTGGTTCGCCTGAACCCCCAAAGAATCGATGTTTCGACATTTTCGAAAATATGGTTTTTAAACATCTATAAAATTTGTATTTTTCTGGGTATTTTTTTCATCGATTTAAGCTAATTGAAAAAGTATTGAGCTCTTCTATACATGGATGTATTACATGACCTTGTTTAACTAAAACTAAGTGCCACAATTATATAAAACGTGAGAAATCGATCTTCAAATGGCTTTCTTCAGCTGAATTAATATTTAATTGCCATAACTTCTGTTCAGTTTTGAAATACACGTGTTTTTACGTTCGCAAAATCGAATTCTGGCAACCTTTTTTCAATAAAGTGTACGCCAGATGTAACTCTAGTACAAAATTCATCATTTTCGAAAATATATTTTTTTTTTAAAAGCATTTTTCACGGTACTCAGCTTTGAGTAAACCACACCATACGATAAACCAATGGAAAGAAGAGCGAAGAGACTTTTCCAAAAGGCTTAAAAACATGGAATACTCTTAAAAATACATATTTAATAGGTGTTTAAAAAAAAATTATTTTCAAACATGACGAAATATTGAAGTTTTGGGGTCTCAAAAAAGTTTGTAATACAAAAAATTTAAAAATTTTGTTTTGCCAATATTTGTGAACTATTAAATCTTTTCTTTTTTGCTAATCTTGGGTTCGGGAGAACCAAAACCAAAACTGCTCCTTGGGGATTTCGCCGATCTTAAAACAATGATGGAGAAATAGTTTTTAAGAGTCCCTCTAACTTTTGAATCGGTGTCCGGATGATTTTTTTTTCTCCATACAAAATCGATACGGCTTAAAGTGGAGTTATTCTTTCTGTGAGCTTAGAACATATTCTTTTTAAAAAAAAAATTGGTAATAGTTGACAATAAGGCATGCCTATTTAGTTTTCAATCTCTCTCTTTTCGACAGTTTTATAAATTGATGCAAAATAAGATGATTTGAAAAAAAATTAGAAAAACTCCAATTTGCGAAGACTTCTTAAAAATAATATGAAACGAAGAAATTAACTAAATAACCTAGGCATTCAACAAGAAAAATCGGTTGCATAAGATTCGGATCGGTAGACTTGTTAGAAACTAATTAGTTTAATTAATTAATTCTATTATCTTGTGTTATATTGCTTGTGCAAACCAATGGGAACGTCTTGACATACAAGAACGCAGTTTTAATTCGAGTTAAAAGTGAAAGAAGAACCTCTTTAAGGAGATCTGCAAAGAGATAACGCATCTATTGTGGATTAGAAGAAGAAACATTTCCTTTAAACATGGTTGTTGGATATCCGTTCGATTTTTGCTTGATTTTTACAAAGTCGAAACATTTTTCGGCAAATTGTTATCACTGGTGAAACGAGGATTGGTGTAAAATTTATAAGATTCTTCAGACTTGACTGAGAACTCTTTAGACAGCTTTTCATACCTTGCTTTTACTTCATTAAACTGCTTATAATGAAGGTGTTTTTAATGAATTTTTAGAGGCTATTTCTTTCATTTTTGAGTTGTCGAAAGGTTGCTTCTTCCCATCTAATATAATTTATTTCGCTTTTTTTTTATTTTTGCAACAAAAGAATGAAGTGCGGAAGAGATACTCTAATATAAAAATTATACAACATCGATTGTTGGTCTCAGTTCATACAATTCAGTGCAATTCTTACTTTATTACACAGTGAAACACTGAAAATAGTTCTTAAGAATTAAGAATTATTATTAGAATAATTCCTCTTCTAATAAAAGTCTTGGAAAGGATCACGGCAAAAAGCCGAATTTTTTATTATTTTGTAGAAGCTTCTTGGACTTTTAAACTTCGCAAGCAAATTCCGTACAACTAGTACGTGCTTGCTTAAACAAGCTTTATACAGCTCATATGTATTTTTTATGATATTTAAATGTTTCTATAAATTTATTATTACTTGAACTGAATTTTAAAGATAAATGTCTTAATTTAATAATATTTTATTAATTCAAAATTTTACAAAATTGTTCTTATGCATTCATGGGATTCGAACCCTTGACCTACCCACTACAAACCTTATTAAAACTTATTGGAAATAGTAGCTTCGAAAGGCAACTGTCAATTATTTTCAAATAAATAAATTATTTGATTTTACTGAAATTAGAGCTTATATATGAAACATATGAGAGGCTATAGTTTCAATAACATACCTTATCAAAACTTATTAGAAATAGTAGCTTCAATATCAATTTCTGAAAAGTTTTCAAAACAACTTTTACGTTTTCGCTTTTTTTTTTGCAGTTTAATAAATCATTTGTTATTTTTCAATACAAAATTTTACGTTTGTCACTAGTTTCGAAGTTGGCATTTCATTACTGTCAGTTTCAAAATAATTAAATTCAATTTCAAAAATAATTTTCTTATAATTCCACACGGTTAAAAATTTTGGACTAGTTTTTAATCCAAACTTTGGTTTAAAGGAATTTTTAATCCAAAAAGTACTATTTTTTATTCCATACTTAAGTTTAATTTGTTTTTAATCCAAAAAAGTTTAAGTTTAAGACTATTTTTGGACTACAAATTTACATTAAGGTAGTATTTTCAGGAAAAATTATTTATGTTACCTAAGTTTGAAAACTACTACTGCTACGAAATTTACGCTATATATAATAGTTAATGTTGTTAAAGCATCTAAAGTTTATTTTTTAATTAAATGAAACAAATTGTTTCTTAAAATCTGAACCAAAATATTATTATATTCATTATTACATTGAGCAGTGTTTCATAATACATAATAAGGGTATTCATGCAAAGCGGCAAGCTTGTATTTTGGGCAATTAGTTAGGTTTATCAGTTGATTGTGCATTTGGAGAGATATGTCAGCTGTTAACTTGTTAACAGTCAACTTTCAGAACACGTATAAACAGCTGATTGCTGGTTTGTGATATATCTGGTTTGTGCAAACGGTTCTCCATACATTTAATTTATAAGGCTGATAAACTTATACGGTTTATATCATTTATAAGGGCATTGCCTATTTGCATGAATACCCTTAATGTATACTTAGTGAAGTTTATGGCAATATAATAATATGTTGACATGAAGGCCTTTTGGATGAAAAGCCAACGGAAAAGCAGCTCTTTATTTGACAGTTCTTCTATGGCGAAAAGCTGAATATTATGTAGCTTTTCAGCTGAAAAGCCATTGGCACAGACGCGACATTCGCACGGTTTTAATTACTAGAAAAACAAGAAAGAAACAAAAAGAACCAATATGTATTTTAAAATAAGTTTTTTTTAGCTCGTATAGAAATATGCAAAATTTAGCATAAATTAAGTTTGAGAACTTTTTTTAATATATATATACATGCTTATGGAGGTCAAAGGATAACTTTTCTTCGTAGACTTATGAAATATGAGAATTATCTCTTACCTTTTTTTCTCACGAGTTCTCACCTTTGTGGATTAAAAAGTAATCCTTTTATATTTTTAACTTTTTTGGACTAAAATCTAATTGGATTATAATATTTTAAACTTTCTGCGGATTAAAAATTATTCCTTTTTGGATTAAAAAATTTTAAACTTTTTGCGGATTAAAAATAAGTCCTTTTTGGATTGGAAAATTTAAAACTTTTCATTGGATTAAAAAGTAATCTTTTTTTGGTCGTGTCCTATATGTAATCCAAAAAAGATTAAAATTTAGCCCTAGATTTTTAACCGTGCATTAAAAGTATTGTAACGGTTGCTGATTACTGTATCGGTAGCCGAGACCAAAAGTTAGTTTGTCTTCGTTCTGATTCAGTAATGAATCGATTGGTTGCTTGCATTTTTATATTTTCTATCGTATAACGCTTGTGGTCTACCCCAAAAATTGCGCATTTTTCCAATATTTTTCTGTCTTTTAATTTTTTAATTTTTCGGAATTTTGATTACGTTGTTTTCTCAAGCCTAGAGGTTTCAAATTCGGTTCATATAGTTTCAAAGTTTTTAAAGAGCTACTCAAACAAAATTGAAGGTAATTTCGATAATGCTTCTATAAAAGATTTAAAGAAATATTTTGTAGACGAGAGGCAGCTATTTCGTTTGTTCTTTAAACCGCAGCTCTTTCGAAATTAAAACTTTCTAAGCTTCCGTAAATAAACATTTTTAAGCTGATTAGAAACTTTGAAGTAAGCCTTTATAAAATTTCTGAAATACTTTACATCAGCTATTATGTCAACTATATCTTCGTTAACAAAGCGAGTAAACTTCTCGTTGCAAGCTTTATAGAAGCGCAAGCCAAACTTCAGCTGCCGAATATTCATATTTCTTAGCCTTATCGAAGTTCATGTGTTAGTTGGGTTTTCAAATCCATAGAATAAAAAAATTTGTAAAACTAAAAATTATTATTTTTTATATGTTATTAGCTAGAATCGTCTTAAAAAAAAAATAAAAGTTGGGAATATTCTCACATAAGGTATCCATGGTCGGCAATAAGAATCTATTGATTATGTCTATTTTAGTAGAAAAGAAGAATTCTTCTTCTTCTAGAAGATTTTCTTTAACACCGGAAAATGCTTTTTAGTATTTTGAAATCATTCATCTTCGAATTTTATAATAACATATAATTTTACAATAACATATATGTTATTTATAATAGCTTCATAAAGAAAGAAAGAAAGATGAACTCGCCTTAGAAGAATTTCTTAAATTCCTCAAAACAAAGTTGATCAAAAAGATCAAAATTAATTACATAAAAAGTTCAAGATTTAAGCAAGATTTGCATGCTGGAGACCGTTCCCTATCGACCACGATAATATTGAACACAAGAAACAAGAACTAATGTTACTAAAACACAAACAAAAATTAAGTGTCTCTATGGTTTCATAGTTTTTTTTTTTTTTTTTTTTTGTTGTTTTTTTCTTTTTTAATTTCAAATCATTAAAAAATATTTAACGATTACCTTGTAAAATATACCTGAACTCTTCTTCTTCTGCCCACATTATAGATCGATGTGAAGACAGCGAACTGCGAACTTTACTACAGCCCGATCAAAAATTGCTGTCTTTCCCGTTTGATTTGATGTTTAAATTTAAATTAGACCATAAAACGCCGTAAAGAATACTTCGATTAGCTAGAAATCAATACAAACTGATTAAATTAAACAGCATTCCTTCATACATAGAATGAATACGCTTGGCAAAATCGGAATATTCTGATTTTTATTGGTAATAGAAATAAGTTAACAAGTGAGGGAATTAGTCGAGATGTGATAATAATAAAAATGCGAATTAATTTGTGTTCAAGTCAATGAACTTTGAAACTTAAGCTAAAAAGAATATTATCTTCGCCTTTTTCGAAGTTCAAATACCGAAATACCGTCCCACCAGCCGTTTTTGTTAACTCGCAGCCTTAAGCAATTTTAAAAATATTTATGTTTGATCTGACGAAACCTTTTAAAAAACAATCGTTAAAAGATTAAAATAGCTGTTTTTTGTACAAAGTATTTAACACTACGTATTGATCAGTTTCGTATTTAAAATTATTTTATAAAATAAAAAATAAAAATGTTCAAAAAGTTTATGAAAATTTGATAACATAACTTTGCAGGCGAGCTGGAAATTAATAATGGGACAAAATTAAAAATCAAAAATTGATTCAACTTCTGCTCAATTCATTACACATTGTTTAACTTTTTGCTTTGACCTCTATCAAATACACAGTTCTAGTAAACTGGGTACTTGATGTCTGAGATGATAAAACAGAAAGAGCTATCGTACATTTCATGCACGTTTATCGCAATTCAAAATTCAAATTTTCGGTTAAGAACATTTTATAAACTCATATCTTAAATAATATTGGGGTAAAAATCTTCTTTAAACCGTTATTTAAAATTTTCACCACAAGTTATTTTTGAAAAAACTTGCCTAAATCTTATTTCCAGAGCTTTATAGAGGAAAAAAACAGAGCAATTTTCAATTACTTTATTTGCAAAGTTCCTAAAAGTATGCAATGCACATTCTTAACTCAGTTCTTGTTGTGTGTTAAAAGCAATCACTTCGTTTGTTTATCAGTTTTGGTCAAAATTCGATTCAGCTCTAAAGTAGTCACAGTCTTTTATAATTTTTATGTTAGTGTTAATTAATTAACGTTTCATCTTTATGCCTGATATCAAAAACTCAAAAACATACATAATCATTGTTTGATAAACGTAAAAACAAAAACAATAAAATACATACATATTCATAATGATCATAAAGCTTAAAACAAATTAACTAATAAGCTTATTTTTAGACACGTTCTGTTTGAAAATTATGTGTTTTTATGTTTCAAGCAATAAATGACAAATACAAATACATGTTGTTTAAACTAGAAATCAAAATATTTTGATAACACTAGTTATTCCATTCGTGTTTTTGGAAATCAATAATTAAGTAGAGCCGATACTGAAGGGCCAAGGCCGACTTTGATTTTAGCAAAATAAATTAGTTTCAACTTTAAAACCATGAAAAATTTTGCATAAATAATTTTATCTACCTGATATAAGTTATACGGTGTTTATATCTCGTGGATTTGGATTTATATAACCGTAGCGTATTTGCCTACTTCTAGTATGGAGAGTTTTTTTTTTTCAGGTTTTTACAATTTTATGATCTTGATTAAATCAACATTACAATAAAATAGAATTTGCAAACAAATGTGCTATATTAAAAATGAGTTGGGTTTGATTTGGTTAAATAAGCTATTTAAGAGGGTCTATATGGCCAAGAACTTAAAAACAAAATTTTGATTTCATTTTTGTTTTGGCAAAATTTTTGGTTTATTTTTTTAGGAATATTTATTGATCTTTAACCTTTAGGCCACCCGGATTTTTGGGCATATAATTTCTCTTGTAAAGTTATAATAATTAAGGCTCTTTCCTAGTATACAACCTTGATGGTATTCTGACGTAAGGTAGTGTCTTACATACAAATCCTCGAACACCTGTCTCTTTTTTTTCGATAAAGAACCCTTAAGAAAATTTTCAGGTAAATAGAAAATGGGTTGGTATTTTTTTGTTCAAATCTGGGGCCTTACTCTGTAACGCGATTCGAATTTTAAATTGTTCGAATTCGGAAATTTGATACTCTGCAATTTGACTTTCGCATTAAATATTTTGACATTTCTTCTGTATTTTCACACAGATTTTCGCATTTTTAACGTTAAAAAGTCAGTTATGCTATCTTTAACTGAATATTTGATGAAACGATAAGTTAAGTCACTATCACTAATGCGAAAGAATAACATATTGAAATTTTACTTTCGAATCGCATTTAATTTTCGAATCGCATTGCCTTTCGAATCGCGTTACAGATTAAGGCCCCTGTACGGTTTGTAAAAGAATGACCCATGTACAAGACTTTTCGGTGACCAACAATCAGAAAATATATTTTTTTGTTAAATTTAAAATTATAGCTTATCCGGCAGTTCTGCGAATCTGCTATCAGAAATTGAGAATTCCAAGATGGGATGGGTGCATGGGTGCCGCATGGGTGCCGCATGCACGATTGAAAATTTTTTTGCAAATTTCAAGAAATCACCTTAAAATTTTCACTTGGTGGTTATAAAACATTTTTCTCCGTTCACCAAAAGGATCTCTTAAGGAATATTTTATATAATTTTGTTTTGATAAACGGTTTTATCAAAAAATTTACTTAGCATGCGCACTTATTGTAACGTAATGATATGGTATGGTCTCATATAAAAAAATCTTTCTATATAAAAAAAAAAATTTTGAAATTTTTTTTTAAAATTTGCTAACTAAAAAGATCTCTCTTAAAGGAAAATTTCGTACGAAATTAGAAAAGAAGGGGGAATGATATGGTATGAGTATTATTGATGTAGTATGATGAAAATGTTGAGATGGGAGATTGATATGTTGAATATTGTATGAAGAGTATTATATGATGGTTATAATAAATGGGTGACGACAAGATAGATTGCCATCATGAGATATTTGGGATCATGAGAAGATCCTACGATCGGTATGGTATGATGACTATAATATTAAAAGTGCGCTCTGTTATGATGAGTTTGATACGATGGTGGCAGTTATATATAATGATGGTTTGCTATAATGAATAAAGTAAAATGAATGTTTATGGTGCTGTTATAAAAGAAACATCTTTCAAATCCATTTAATACTCGGCGAAGAACCTTTTACCGATGATTGGGGTCATAAGATTTAAGTCCAATCAGCTCGGCACCAGGCTTTTGCGTATCGAATAATGATAAAAGCACATACTTCACGCGAACCATTTAATTCGTGTGTCGTCATTTTAAAATCCAACTTGCGCTACCACATACATGGTAGAAAGAGGGTTGATATATTCAGAAGAATTGTGGGCGGTCAAAAAATAAATGGAGCTAATCATACATTTGATCCCTTGAGGGAACACCCTGGGTGATTTATAAACTAAAATTAGATATTTTTCTCAATATTTTGTATAATTTTAAAGAAGGATCACCAGAAGGTTTTCATATTGAGGTTAAATCAGCTCAGCAAAAATATAAGAGAACAAAATATAATATAAGGTGGTCATACATTTGGAGTTATGATATATTTTTCGACATTTTTTTTTAATTTCGTGTATTTTTTTTTTTTAATCGAAAAGTAAAGAAAAAATGTTTGGAAATAAAAATTAATATGAGCTGGTCATAGATTTGACCCATCTATAGATCACACCGACACAGTTACGACGATTTGACGATAAAAAACGTGCATTTTATAGGGAGAGTGGACTTAAGAGAGAATAAGGTAGGGACTGTGTATGTTCAGAAGAAATTCTGAGATTGAAAAATAATAGGAGCTTGTCACATATTTCCCGCTTTCAGAGGACACGCGGGGGAATTATGAACAATGTTTAGACATTTTTTTTAATTTTGTGTATATTTTATAGGAGTACCTCTAGAAGGATGCCAGATAAAGGTTAGGTAAGTTAAGCAAAAATTTTGGGGAATAAAAAATAAGATGAGGTGGTCATACATTTGTTCCATCTAATGGTCATTCCAACACATTTATACACTCAGAGAATAATGGACGGAGGTTGCTTGTTTGTAGTGCAGTTTTTTCAATAACTATGAACATTACCTAGTTTCTTAAAAATTTTTAATTGATCACTACATTTTCAGCATAAAAACTACTATTTTTAAAATAAAAACCTTAAAAACATAGTGTCGTATTTCAACGTAATACATTTTTTAAAACAACAAGACAAATAAAAGTTTACCTTACTTGAATAGGGGCCGAAACCATCGGAAATGTGGTGCACAATTGGGTTTAGAGCAGGGTCTTCTGCAAAACCTGTTAAAATAAAATTATATTTCCCAGTTAATCGCAAGGTTTATTCTTTTTAATAAAAAAATTAATTTCTAAATATTTAACGGCAGTATTTTTAAAATATTTTTAATAATAAACCAGGCCTCTTTTGGGACCCACACGAAATTAACTTTGAAGGGACGCAAAGTGAAAGAGAGTCGTGGTCATAAATAGAAGAAAGTCAAAGATTTGAAATTGTACAATTTTTTTACTAATCGACAGTTCATACATCAAATAAGAAACACAAAAAAAAATAACTCAGAAATCTTTTAAGGTTTGGTCAAAAAATGGCTGGAAATTTCAACTTTTTTTAATTAAAAAAATTGAGAATATCACTTGTTTTTACTACTTGCAGTGTTTCACTTTTTTTGTTTTTAAGAGAATGGAATTGAAATTAAAACAGAAGTTGTTTTTGTTGTTTTTACAATAAATGTATTTTTTGGGATTTTTTAAAAATAAGCATTTGTAATGCAAAAAGCTTACAAATTTGGAAACTTCAAAAATCATTTCTCCAATTTTTTCAAAACAGCATTCAGAAATTTATATAATTATAGAAAAATATGAATCTTGCTGCCCGAACTTGCCCCAAATGGGTTTAATGTGATTTTTTCTCATTTAGTATCATTTAAAAAAAAAATTATTTTATTATTGTCGTATTATGGCATATCTTTAAAATGAAAATTATATAAAATTATAAATGTAAATGAGATTGTAATTTAACTATACAAAGAATTCATGCCAAATTTCAAAACTCTTGTTTTATTTTTACTATTTATGGCCAAAACTTGTATGAAGTCCTCCCACTCAAACATCACATTGTAATCTTCTTCTTCTTAATATATAAAATCAAATGTTTGTCTGTCTGTCTGTCTGTCTGTCTGTCTGTTCCGTATAGGCTCGCACACCGTCTATTCGATTGAGCTGAAATTTGGACACCGAGTACCATTCATAGTGAGAAAGAACATATGGGGTGTGCAAAAGTTGGCGGAAGTATGTGGGCGTGGTACTCTATAATAACTTTTAAAGGCCTGGACCGATTTCAATGAAATTTGGTATGAAGGTTCAACTGCTCCCAAAATAAAACATAAGCCATAAAAAATTCCAAGTGAAAATTTATTCTAATTGAAGAAAATTTTATTTGAAAAGAGAAAATTGCTATTATCGGAAATAGAGAAATTTTTTACCGGAGCAAGGTATGTGCTTTTTTTTCAGTGTAAATGACTTGATCAATTTTACTAAAATTTGGTACGTGAAATATTTTGACTTTGCAACAGAACTGAGGCTATTTAAATTTCATAAAACTTCCGTGAGAGGGCGCTTTATTCAATCAACTATGTTCGGCACATTCACGTCAAAACGGATGAACCGATTTTGATGAAACTTGGCAAGCATTTGTATCTGTTACTGAAATAGATCCTATGCTTTTCAAAGTTCTTTCGACAAAAATCAAGGAATGAGCCGAAGGAATACGAAGTTAAGAATCAAAGACTAACGAAAATAAAGAAGTTTAACGAATACCAGCAGAAGCTATATAAAGATGAAAAAAAATAACCGAACAGTATCGACCAAAACCGAAGTTGAACGAAGACAATTCAAAAATCAAATTTTTTAAAATTGGAATTTATTTGAGATAAAATTGCATATTAAATGCATGCTAAGAAAAACTTTAACCGCATTTTTTTCGATATGACTTTTCAAACTGCACTCAGAAAAAAGTTTCTCGGAATATGATAAAAATGGCATCATATTTACTGAAAAATGGTATTGACCTTGCTCCAGAGAATACTTTTCTCGATTTTAGAGAAAAATACCCTTTATTTTTGAGAAAACATTTGTTTTTATTGAAGAAAATACTTCTCATAGTGAATTTTTTATCAAGATATAGGAAAAAATTTCATTTTAAAAAAATTTTTCTGTATAAATGAGAATTTTTTGTGCGAGAAAAATATTTGTCATTATAAGTGACATTAAAATATTTCCATTTCCTAGAAATAAAGAAATATTTCTTCGAAAATGTGAAAATTTATTCTAATTGAAGAATATTTTATTTGAAAAAAAGAAAATTGCTATTATCGAAAATAGAGAAATTTTTTACCGGAGGAAGATATGTGTTTTTTTTCTGAGTGTGGGTGTCCATTTTCTTCAGAAGCCAGACGTCAGATTGAGACGTTGAAGATGTCATTTTTTGTTTTAATCATGTCTGGCAGAAACAGTTTTACGGAAATTTGACTTAACACTTTCGACGGAAGGAGGGCGAAAAACCCCAAAAAACGATAATTCAAAAAATTTTACAATTGAATTGATAATTTTAAAAACGTAAAAATAAGAGCAGTTTTGAAAATCGTCCTCTTTCTGAGCTCGAGGCACAAGCCCGAGTTACACCGGGTTAAAATAAAATCTTATATATCTTTCCAAATGCAAAATACTACTTTTAGAAAAAGGTAATGTATGCCAAAAAATTTTGATACTCGTTTCAAACTCAATGAAAACGCATAAGTTTGAGACATTATTACAAAAAAAACTTATGCATAACTTACCGAGTGCTGACTAATGAGGTACTTCTAAAGCAGATAACGAAAAAAATTGTAATGAAGTTGTTGAGGATATGATTTTCGGGGCCTTAAGTATGGAAATACTGATTCATTGATTCATTTAGTACACTTATTTAATATTTAAAAAAAAATTATGTATTCAATGATATGTCTATTTTTTTCAACGATATATAAAAAAAGCATCTATAGTAAGCACACCCTGTAATTGGAATTGAAAAGTGTTTGACTTAAAAAACAATAATTAACTGCATTTTGAGAACTCATCTGTATTAACTAGTATTTTTATATTCTACATATAAGCTTTCTTTTCTAAGCTCGCTCCAACACTTCCCCTACTTTTTGCGTCCTAATGCCTGCATTATCGTCTTGACCATTACCAATAACTCGTTTGCAAACTCAGCTTGTTAGATCAGCGTTCATTTGGTAGAAAGGTACGATTTTGTAAGGTTTTGTTTTCTCTCGAATGTTTTTTATTTTGTTTTAACTGTTTTTCATTTTACTGACTTTGAACGACCTCGCGCCGTATGCCGTACCATAAACAGGGAACACTCACAAAACACATACTTAATGGTTTTTGGCTTTTAGGCGCTGTTGCTGCTGCTAACTGCAACTGCGCACATTTAACTTGATCAATCGTCGATCGTGATTTTGCTACCCGTAGGCGCGTGCCTACTTCTACGCTACATGGTGCATTGGGCAGGAAAAGAGCTGCATAAAATTGCAACAACAACAGCAACAACTGCACAATGCCGAATTTACTACAGTGAAATGTATGTAATTGGCAATAGAAAAATGGGCGCATAGCTTGGTGGTGGCAGCAGCAGCGGTGGTGGTGTAGTTCATCCAAATTAAGGCTATTGTTCAAATGACTTTAATACAAAGCAATAAAATAAAAATTTCAATTTGTTAAACTTTTTGATTACTTGAAACGATTAATTTAGATGTTTATACAGGTGTCTGTATATTTCTAAACGCTTTTAATTTTAACGATTTTATCATTTGAACATATTTTGATGTCGATTTGATAGAGTAGTTTTTGTTTAGTGTTATGGTATGTTTATAGTCTGATTTTTAAATATTTATGAGTTTTTATGACTTTATTTTGTTTCTGGACAGCATAAAATTGTATCAAAATATACAAAAAAAAAGCATGTGTGTGGTCAGTAGAAACGGTAAAAGGTAGAAGTAAAACTTAAAACCGAAAAATTTGGCATAATAAATAAGTTAATTTTTAAAAGATAATCTAACGATTAAAACATTATCATTTAAAATAGTGATTAGAGCAGATAAAATCGATTTTAAAACAATTTCGAAAATTTTTATGCGGTTGAAACATTTATGTAGAATCTATCTATCTTCTAAGGTCTATCTTCACGGTTAGCCTTTTTGTGGTAAAAATTAAAATACCTTTGTTTTATATTTTATGCCTCGTAAATGAGATTTTATGGCATAAAAGAATGGCATAGATTTTTCACATTCAGGCAAACTGAAATGCATTGCATATTTTTTTCTGCAGGAGAATGAGAACGAGTTACAAATCAAAAGAGTATCTGTGCAGAGAACAAAAAAATTACTAGTTAATTTAAATAGGTTCGTAACAATTTTACTATTTTTGGTTTAATTAAATCTAAAATATTCGCATTATTTACAAAAAGTATTCGTATTCTTTATTTAAATTTTATAAAATTTGATACACAAGTATTCAAATTAAATACGAAAAAGAGTTAATGAAAAATCAAAGCATTAAATTTTAATAAAAAATTGTTTAAATTCAATTGTATTCATTCTAAAATTAAATTTTAAAGTATTCATGCTAAATACAAACGTATTTAAATCAACATCATACCATATACTATAGTGTACATGATAAACCCATCATGGCACACTTTCATATACTATGACAAGGTGCCAGGTTCTGATGGCATCCCGAATCGCGCGTTTGTGTTTGTTCAGGTATTCAACGGGTGCCTTCTCGACATACCAAGCAAAGCACTACTGCCTGGTAGCTCTGCCTGACGTGCATAATGCTTTCAATTTGGCTAACTGGATCCAGATCATGACCGCACTTAAGAGTTTTAAAGTGCCGCGATATTTAACGAAGGTTATAGCAAACTATTTCAGTGAAAAAGTCTTGCGCTACGACATAGAAGAAGATTCCATGGCCTTTGGTGGTCTATAATGCCTCCAGTGGCGTTCTACAGGGATTGGTTCTAGGCCCTCTTTTGTAGAGCGTCATGCACAATTGCGTTCTTAAGCTTTATGGTATCAAGCTCAAGGGCTTTGCAGACGACCTAGTGGTTGTGGTGGCAGCAGAGTACCCGGATGAAGTTGAGGTCCTCAGTACCGTAGCGATCGGCATTATCCATGATTGGCTGAGAACAGTAAAGCCTTGTCTAGTTGAACGAACACAAGACCACGGCAGCACTTATTAGTAGCAGGAACAAATTGGAAACCGCTTCCCTCAGTATTAGCCGAACGCTGAAAGAATCGAAGCCCTTCATCAAACACCTTGGGGTGCTGATCGGCTTTCGACGATCATTCAAGCAGCACCTGCAGCATGTTCATAAAAAAGCAGCCGAAGCATGTATTGCTCTATCAAGAACAATGCCGAACACAAGGTGACCCAAACAAGCGCGCAGGACAAAAAAAAAAACAAATTGGCCATTTCAACCCTTGAAAGGACTTTGACCGAGCTTTTTATGATCAATTGTGCTGTGTGTGTTATTAAATGTGTGTATTAAATGTTTAAAATTCACAATTGACTGAGAACTGGACCTACATGTTTTATGCCGACTCCTAACGGCTCATGTTCTCAAGAAGCTTTACATGGCATTATTTACTCTCTGAGGTTTGCCATTGTCTGCAGAGAGGTGATGACCGATCAGAAAAATTTTTTTATTGAAAAAAACTTTTCGCCGCGGCTGGGGATCGAACCCGGGCTCCGAGCATGCTAAGCCACACACTTAACCTGCATGCCACGGCCACCATAAGCGCGCAGGACACCGCTCCTTAAAGTAGTGTGATCCATTATAATGTACGGCTCGACAGTATGAGCCCACAGTATCGCCCACAGCAATGAAAACGAACTCATACCATAGGATGTCACGTCCTCCCACCAGTACTGTTGCGCCTTTTGTAGGTTCCCTCTTCACGAATAAAATAATAAAAAAAACACCTTCGTGATACATATATCTCTTATACCATAAGCATTACACTACCCCTTCATATAATACCAATTAGTCTAGTTTAAGTGCGCGTTGTTTCAATATCAATAGCTTTTAGGAGCAATCTTGCTAATTTACGCAAAATATTGATTGAATTTGTACCGATCGAAGGGGGAAACCCATGCCGCATAGAGATGAGTTATCTGGAAAAAAATTTGTTGAAAATAATTTCTATCTTCTGGAGTGACCCCTAGAGGGATCCAATGTATTGTCGAGTCTTATTATTTTTCATCCCCAATACTTCATCCGAACATACCAAGCCCTTACCTGAATGCACCCATACGAAATTCACGTTTTTTTAAAAACGTAACTGTGTCGCTGTGACCACTAGATGAATCAAATGTATGACTATATTATATTTTTAACCCCAGCATTTCTTCCAAATATACCAAGCTTCAAAAAATTCACTTTCTTTTTTCACGTTGTAGGTACCTGTGTCCGTGGTGACCGTGGCATGCAGGTTAAGTGTGTGGCTTAGCATGCTCGGAGCCCGGGTTCGATCCCCAGCCACGGCGAAAAGTTTTTTTCAATAAAAAAATTTTTCTGATCGGTCATCACCTCTCTGCAGACAATGGTAAACCTCAGAGAGTAAATAATACCATGTAAAACTTCTTGAGAACATAATCCGTTCGAAGTCGGCATAAAACATGTAGGTCCAGTTCACAATTGATCTTAAGAAGCTGGGTCAAAGTCCTTTCTAGGGCTGAAATGGCGAATTTGTTTGTTTTAGGTACCTGTGTCAGGCTCACCACAATATGGGTCAAATCTATGATGAGCTCATATTCGTTTTTACTCTACAAAATTTTTCTTGAACTTACTTTCCCCCTATCTGCAACCCTTCTGGAGGTCTTTCCACAAAAATTCAAACAATTAAGGAAACTTTAAACAAATAATTCAGAAGTTCCAGGACTGTGCCGTCGACGGGGTCAAATATGTCATCAGATCCTTACATTTTTTCATTCGCATCATTTCTTCCAAACATAACCAGCTTTCTGTTCTTTCTGTTACCCTTTTTCGTCTCTCTCTCCCCCCCCCATTTGAAATTCATTAATTTTTTACCATTAAAAGAGTCATATATGAGTCAATGTATGATCACTTTGAATAAATTTTTATTTCCATTCATTTTTCACATCCCACATTTCTTCCCAACATACTTAACCCCTAACTGTAATCGTCTAAGTCTTCCCGCCTATAAAATGCATGTTTTTGAAAATCGCTATAAACTGCACGGGCTGACTTTTATATGAGTCAAAAGTATGACCATCATTTTAATTTTTTCTCTCCAATATTTTTGGCACCCTTCTGGAGCTTTTACTACAAAATATGCAAAAAAGCAAGACAAACTTCGAATAGTTCATACCTCCCCCGAAAAGTCTCGTCGAAATGTGCGAGTTTCTATTCTTTTTTCTACCGCAACATTTTTTCCGAACAAACCCAGTCCTTATAAGCAACCCTTCTGAGTCCCACTGGAGGGCCCTTTCCCTACAAAGTCCACGTTTTGGATCATCTAAAGGACTCATTTAACCCATTCAAAGCCAAATAAGTTTTTATAAAATTGTTGTAACTGTGTCGGGATAACCTTAATATGGGCCGCCCTCAATTTTTATTCTCCATTATTATGGCCTACATCTCAAAGGTCAGGTCTGTGTGTAGACCATAAACACAGGATAAGAAGGAGTTGAGATTATTGCATGAATCTTTAAAATTCTATTAAAAAATTTTAAATGCGCCCACGGACACGCCTACCTCCCATACAATCAAAAAATTGAAATTACTGTGTATAGGGAAAACACCATATAGAAGGTTAATATGTGACCCATAGGGATTAAACTTGGTATGGGAGGATTTTATATAAAAAAATAGTAAGGTATATTTTCGACTCGCCTGAAGTAAAAATACCCCCACGGCCGATTCGTAATGGTACAAAATCTTAAATTGAAGCCCTTTTTGAATGAGATTTCAAAAAATGTTACTATTGGGATGACGTCTAAAATACATTCATATCAAATTGTTTTCCTGCAAAGTAAAGGCAAACCTATTTATTAAGTTTTCAATAAGGGCTTGTATAGGAGGTGGGCGTGTTCGTCGGCGGATGACGTCCACTTTTCTTCCACGATTTAGTTTTGAATTAAAATACAAATGTATCAAATTTTTTTCCTGTAGCTTAAAGAGAAGCCTTTTTATAGTTTTATATTTTGGGGTTATATGGGAGGTGGGCGTGTTCGTGGGTGGATGACGCCCATTTTTCTAACACATCTTTATTCTTATATAAAAATAATAAATATCTAATTTTACTTATGTAGCTTTGACACAAGCCTCTATATAAAGTTTTCAATATTAGGGTTGTATGGGAGGTGGGCGTTTTCGTGGGTGTATGACGCCCATTTTTCTATCGCGTCTTAACTTTTTATATAAAATTAGTAAATATCTAATTTTACTTTTGCAGCTTTGACAGAATCCTATTTTATAGTTTTAAATTTTTGTGTTGTATGGGAGGTGGGCGTGTTCGTGGGTGGATGACGCTTATTTTCTATCATGTCTTAATTCTTATATAAAACGCATAAATATCTAATTTTACTTTTGTAGCCTCTATATATAGTTTTCAATATTAGAGTTGTATGGTAGGTGGGCGTGTTATTAAGTGGATCACGTCCATTTTTCGAACACACTTCAGTTTTAACATAAATTACATAAATACCGAATTTTAGATGTGTAGCTTAAATATTTGCTTCTTTATGGAGTTTTCATTATTGGGGTTGTATGGGAGGTAGGCGTGGTTTTCATCCGATATTGTCCATTCTCGAACTTTATCTTAGTTTTTTTAGAAAAAATCTTATATATCGAATTTCAGCACAATAGCTTCAAAGGTGATGCTGAGCAAGAAAATATATACTTTTCTATACCTACCACGCCTCCTTATGGGCGTTACATACGTCGTGAAAAAATTAATATACCCCTTACGCAGTACGCGTGGGGGTATAATAAGGTGTGCACACAAAATGGACGTCAACCGCCCACGAAAACGCCCACCACCCATACAACTCACAATATTGAAAATACCATAAAGAGGTTTATCTATGACCGACAGGGATAAAACTTGATAAGCATTTTATATCAAAACTAATGTGTGCACACAAAATGGGCGTCACCCGCCCACGAACACGTTGGGAGGAGGACAAGTCACAATATTGAAAATACCATAAAAAAGTTCAGATAGAACCTACAGGAATAAAACTTGGTATGGGAGGATTTTTTTTAAATAAGGTGTGCACACAAAATGGGCGTCACCCGCCCACGAACATGCCCAACTCCTATAAAACGCGAAAATTGACAACTGCATAACTCAGCTCATAATTAGCCTACAACAATAAAATTTGATATGTATGTGTTTTATACAAACACAGAGATGTCTTCGAAAAATGGACGTTATCCGCTTACGGACACGCCCACCTCCCATACAACCCAAAAATTGAAAACGCAATAAATAAGCCTGTGTTTAACCTACAGAGCTAAAATTTGGCTCGTATGTTTTTTATGACAAGACAAAGATGGTTTTGAAAAATGGACGTCATCCGCCTACGGACACGCCTATTTCCCATACAACCCAAAAAGTTTTAAACTCAATAAATAAGGTTATGTTTGTCATAGAGAAATTAAATTTGGTATGCATGTATTTTATACCAAAACTAAGGTGTGTTCAAAAATTGGAAGTAATCCGTCCATGAACACGCCCACCTCTCATAGGGAAAGCACAATAAAGGCATTAACTGTGAGCTACAGGCATAAAACTTGGTATGAGTAATTTTTCATCAACATTTAAATGCATATAAAATATAGGCTTCATCCACCCTTGGAGACGCCGATTTACAATAAAAATTGTTTGTTTTTGAAAAGTGGGTTTAGGGTATTTCATAGTCGGCCTAGACCGACTTTAGACTTTCTTAACTTGTTTTTAATAAATTCAATACAATGACGCATGGATAAACATATATTTCTGAAATCACGCATTTTGAACAATCTCACTTGAGATTAGAAAAGGAGGTCGAAACAATTCTCACGAAATCTCACTAAGAGAGATGATGGTGTCGGAAAATCGCCAAAATCACCTCACGTAATTAATGGATGCCCCCTTACGAATGATTATCGACCAGATCGAGATGAAAATTCATTATCGTCATAATTAGGCTGAGGACATTTTCTAGCCTGTCATGATCAGTTAATTTCATTGTTTCATAAGACTACGAACCACCAGAATGGTAAAGTAAGAGCGCTAAAAATTCTAAATTTTTTAAAAACAAAAAAATCCATGCTATTATTAAAAGGTATTACTATTCTGAAATATTTTTTAAAATTTCTGTGAGAAAAGCCTTAAGTAACAATTCATATTTTCGCAACTTTAATGTTTAGTGGCTTCAAATTTTATGTTTCTTGCTCAACCATGGCCAATTATTTATTTCGATCTATATTCCTCAATAAATCCTGAAGTTTTTTGTTGTTGTTGTTGTGTTTTGTTGTGCACTGTTTAACCTTTTGATAATTTTCTCGCTGAACCATAACAGGAACAGAAGTAAAAAAATAAAAATGAAAAAAAGATACGAAAACAAAATCAGTAAAATTAAAAAAAAAACTATTTTGTACAGAAACTGCCCCCGGGGTACACATAAGATACAATTTTAGATTATTTGCCCACTGCGCGCATGCGCATAATAATAAAAACAACAGCAACAAGCTTCCAACTGCACATACCAGCACAACAGTAACAACAGCAACAACAACAATCGAGCAATCGGGGCAAAACAATCAAATAAGCTAAAGTTGGCAACGTTGGCGTTGTACTTGTAGCTGTTGTAAAAGAGGCAAAAAAACTGCAAAAAAGCACAAAGGACGGACATTGCAAAAGAAGCAGGAGAAGAAGGCGTGCAAGTAGGTATAATCATCATCAGCTTTGATAACACACTAGCTGGCTGCTGCCTAGCCGCCTGCCTGCCTGCCTGTCCACCCGACCGGACGACCTACCGGCCTGCGTGCTGCTCCGAACCATAATCGACCTGCAGAACGTCAAGCCAAGCCACGCCACGCCATGCCATGCCATGATCCTCAACGTGGCTTTTGACTTGGAGCTGACTGGTTGTAGTTGTTGTTTATGCTGTTGTTGTCGTAGCTGTTTTTTTATGGCTGCAGCAGTTGCTGCAACAGACCATAACCAAACAAGTTGCCAACATCGATGTTGCTGCTCTCACATTTGCTCATGTTGTTACTTTGCTTGCTTTCGGCATCACATCAGATTCAGTCGACGACTTAACCTCATGCCGCTCTCTACCTCTAACCTTTGCTGGCTTTTCTTTAAGCTTACCCTCAGCGTCTCCTATGAGCTGCATCATGCTGCAACACTTTGATTTGAACTTCTTTGACTCTATTGCAACTTTCCTCGCTGCTGCTGCTGTTGCTCCTGCTGTTTCTGCTGTTTATCATGTTCAGCGCAAGTAACTCGTGCAACAGCCTGGCATGGCAGACCAACCCGAGCTACTGCTTCTGCTCAAAAGTAGCCAGAGTTTGTGTTGTAGCTGCAACAATTGTTCTAACCTCAGCCTCATCAAGAGACGACATCATTATCGAACAACATGATCAACCAAAAAATTGGCGACTCCAGTTTTGTTGTTTGTTGTTTGCTGTTTGATGTTGCTGTTTGTCTTGTTCTTTTGTGGCATGAAATGAAAATCAAGCAGATACCTCAGCCGAATCATGAATGAATGAAGCAAGATGATGATAATTTTTTTGTTTTTTTTTTTTTTTGTTCAGGTGAAAAAAGAAGCAATTTCAATTTTGCCTTCAACCTTGTTTAAATTGTTGTTGCCGTACTTTTGATTACTGCTGCTAGAGCAACATGGCTGGGCTGGCTTCTTCTGTTGCTGCAGGTTGGCGCATGTCAAAACGTCAGAGGCGCGCAGAGTAACTAAAGAAGTTGTGCTTGTTCTTGTTCTTTAGACGCCTACGTGGTTTATCTGACTGTAGGAATCTGCATGGATTTGGTAGCAGCTTTTAAATATGCTTTATTATATTGAGTCCAATCTGTATTAGTTTAAATATGAGAGAGAGGTAAAACAAGGAGCCATCTCTTGAATGTGATCTCTTAAAATTTAAGGTTAGTTTTCTTGTTAATTTAAAAAAATAATTAATATTTTTTAGCAAATAATTAGCACGATTAACACAATGAAAATAGTTATTACTTTTGTTTGATATTCTATTGATATTCTCAGAGTGTTACAGAAGGCAGTTAAGGCCCGGTTCCAAAATTACCCTTCATAATACATTAAACTACTTCAGTGTAGATAATTTTTCATAATAATTAATGATCAATGCACTAGTATTGTCAATGCACCGAGAAAAATACTTTAATAAAACTAACAAAATACTTATGTTAATTTATACAAGACCTTCGATAGTTTTGAGCCTAATAAGTTAATGAATAACCCAATAGTTTTCTGGGTTGATCAAATGCATTTTATGAGAGTGATACATTAGCGACTTATTAACAGATTCAACTTGTTTAATTTTTTTTCGGATGAAAATTCAAAAAGAAAATAAATTTTATGCTTGACATATGGCGTTTTCGTTTCTACCAAAAAATGTTGCCCTGTCACAGTGCAAAATGTTTTCAATGTTGCCCGCAACCCTGTAAAAGTGCATGTTTTTGCCCACTCGAAAAATGTCAATTTAAATAAACGAATGTAACCATCCTTGTCTAACGCACGCATGTCATAATATTGTCGTTTTAAAAACAGCTGATATGTAGGGCAATCATCTACCCTGAGAAAGTTTGCAGGGCAGAAAATGCACCTTTTTTGCCCTCTGTGAGTGTGACATTTTAAGAAACGAACACAGAATTTACTCACCCGTTTGCACTTATTTTAGAATCGAACACGAAAAAAGGCAAGGGCAATGAAAAGGCAACATTTTTTGGTAGAAACGAAAACGCCAATAAATTTTATGCTTGGAAAAAAAAATAGTCTCAAGTTTTACTTAAATGATTCATAGCTCCCCGGGGTGATCCTTAGATATATAACCACTTGGAATTGTTTTATCACCACCCTCAACATTTCATTCGAAAATAGCCATCCCTATCGGTATCTTCCTGAGTCCCCACCCGTCTCTATAAAAACCATGTTTTTTGAAAAATCGTTGGAAATGTATGTAGGGTGACCACTAGATGGGTCGAATATATTACTAGTTTATATTAACTTTTAGTTTCCCAACATTATTCCTCAACTTACCTATCACCTATCTGCTACCTTTCTGAAGTCCACCAAAATCGTTGTAGGTATATTAAAATGACAAATGGTAATAGATATATGGTCAAGTATGTATATCTATTACCACCTCATATAAATTTTTATTTTCAAAAAGTTTTTCCTGAACTTGTCTATCCCGAACACTCATCAGCCACACTTCTGGAGGTCCCCCTGCAAAAACATACGAAAACTTAAGAAATATATAAAAATACTGCGGTACTTAGAGGAATAAAATATACAAGAGTGTGACAGTGGCCGAAATTCGACCTTTTCATATGCTAATTCAATAAAAAATTAATGTGAAAAACAAATTATCTTTATAAAAATTTGGAAAAAAAAAAATTTAAAAATAGTCGGTGCACTCCTTCTCCGCACTCTGATTCATTTAAAGAAAGAATTATTAAAATCCGTTGAGAAACTCGTGAGAAGATGGTTCTTAACTGTTTTTCCTACGCCTATTTATATATAGATGACCAGTTCCTATTTTTTTTCTTACCAACATTTTTTCCTAACATATCGCACACTAAATACAAAACCGTCACAAATCAAAAAACATAACTTTTTAGAAGAACCGAAAAAGAATACTCTTTGGTTGAAACTGCAGAAGAAAAGCAATTTTCATTTAAACACACAAACTTCATTCTTTCAGTTAATGACGAAAATAATGAAAACGATAGTGAGATATGTATTTTTTGAATTGATTTATAACAAAAAGTTGATATTGAAAAGTTTTGAGTTGTAACTGTTTTGTATTTAGTGTGCGATATCTTGCCCTCGGGGAGACAATTAGATGGGTCTGATGTTCACTCAGATAAAAATGCTATTACCTGATCCACGTTATTTTTAAATGACCGATTTGGTTAAGAGAGTCAATCACATTTAATTAACCTGATCCAAGCTAATTTTATCTGACTGAACTGGTTAACAGAAGCATGTGCAAAAATAGCGCATGATTTTTGTCTATATTTTGCTCACGTTTCATCAAGCAATAGCATGGGTTGATGGCTAGTCGTTTGACTTTCATGCGATAACTATGGAAATCCTGGTTCGATTCTTGTAATGGACGGTTTTGAAGACCAATTTATAAATAGTTAATTTAACCGTATAAAAGGTAAATATTTAATTATACTAACAACATTTTGATATGAAAATCATGTGGTTTCCTTAACCTGACGATTAATGTTGAAAAGTTTTTACCTGCGATTTGGTTAAAATTTGGTAAAATCAACCAGATTTTTTTCTCTGGGTGTATGAACACTTCATATTAATTTTTATACCCAAACATTTTTGCTTTCCTATCTGTCTCCCTTCTGAGAATCCTCTACTAAATTCACATTTTTAAAACAGTCGTTGTAGCTGTGCCGGGGTGACCATAATATGGGTCTATGGGTCAAATGTATGGCCATTTCATATTTATTTTTATTCCCCAACAATTTTGCTCAACTTATCTAACCCCTATCTGCCACCTTTCTGTAGGCCTTCCAACAAAAAATTTAGAATAATGTTCAAGTATAGTTCATAGCACCACCAAGGTGGCCTTCTGGGGTTAAATGTATGATTAACAATATAAACAATTTTTCAAACGTGGATCCCAAATATAAAGATTCAGCAGGGCAACAGAACGGGGGGCTAGGTATGATGAGAATAAATGTTTTATTGAAAAAAAAAAATGTTCAAATTCTGCTTATTTTTTTATACATCCTCACAGTATGTTAGGAGAGACTGTGACATGTCTGTCTCAAAGCATATGTTAAGTTCAGGGCAGATCTAATATGGCGACCAAAACTAGAAAAGTGTTTCGTAGGTATACAAAACTCGGTATAAAGAACAAGTTGACATAGAAGTCGTATCCATAAAAAAAATGTACGTTGAAAATTGAAACTTCAAAAAAGCGTACCAATATTGGGCCAAAACTCCAACAATTTATGACACATGTTGTGCCAGACAAAGCAATACTTTCAGACTAAGCATACTTCCAGGCGGGTTTTTATTTCCTTTAATGAGTAAAAATTATATGAGTGGGTTGGTCGCAAATACCCGCCTAGAAAGCTAGAAGAGGAAAACTGAAACCACATAACTAAGAAAAATCCATAACGAAGTCATCTCTAAGACAAGAGAATTAAATCTCTACCAAATCATATGTGAGAGTTTATCTACTTTAGAGCGGCTCGAAAAAAGTGTTTCTTGGACTCGGTCTTAAATAATCCTTGACTTATTTTCGTGCCCTCCATGATACCATTTCGCGATGAGTTTACCCTTCGATTTCCTGAAATTTTTGACATTTTAAGTTACTTTTTTAGGCTAAACACCACTTTTTATATGAAAAAGTTGTCAATAACCACAAATAAAGGTCAAAAAACTATAACTATCAGGATTACTATCAGTTCTGAAAAACAAAAAAAAGGTATCAAAGTTTCATAAAAAGTGATATATTGCTCAGAAAAGGCAATTTTATCAAAAAATTTCAAGAAGCCTAAATCTAACACATCAAAAAATCGTTTGGTGAAGGTTATAACAATGAGCCAAGGAATATTTAAGAACGAGTTTATCAAACATTTTTTTTTTATATGAAGACCTCAAAGTCACAAATAAAAAGATCAAAACCATTTTTTTCTTTAAATTTAGCTTTGAGGACAAAATTCTCGGAAAAAATTAACAATAGAAATTTGCCTCATAGAAATAAGTTCAGCCCTTATATCGACCATTTAATATTAAAACGAACACTTTTCAAACATGAACATTTTTAAAACTCTTAAATATTTTAGTTGGAGAGAATTGTAGAAGAAAAGTCATTTGCGTTTATTCAAGTGAAGGTTCTTAAAGCGCGTTGAGCGATTTTTAGAAGAAAAAATGCTTATGATATCGCCTTGCCATATAGCGAGAAGCTATAGCGTCAGCATTTAGTGAGTAACGAGTTCTTGGCATATATAAAAGTATCAAGTATTTCGCTACTTTAAGCTCTACTTTCAAGATTTACTCTATAAGTCAAGACACAAAATTAAGACAAAGTGCAAAGTCAAGACACGAACCATTAGTTTCGTTTTTGAAACGAAAACTTCTTTAGGCGCGTTAAACCTATCTAGTGTGTGAAAGACATGAACATTGTTTCGTTTTTACAAAAGCTTATACTAGAGCGGTCCAAGAAAAATCGTTCCTTAACAAAGTTTTTGTTTAATTAAAAAAATTTAATTTTAAAAAACAAAACAACCTAGTTTCAAAGGTTAATCATAGAATTTGCATACTTACTTACTTACTTAGATGGCTCTTACAACCGTTGGTCGGTTTTGGCCTCGTCTAAGAATTTTCGCCAGCCTCTTTTGTCGTGTGCTTGCTGGCGCCAGTTGGAAATTCCAAGCGTTGTCAGGTTATCCAATGCCTGGTCTTTCCAACGGAGATGCGGTCTTCCTCGTCTGCGTTGGCCACCGCTGGGTACCGAATCCAATATTTTTTTCGCTGGAGCTTCGTCGTTCATTCTCTCGACATGACCTAGCCAGCGAAGCCGCTCTATTTTAATACGCTTGACTATATCGATGTCGGCATATAGCTCATACAGCTCGTGGTTCCATCGTATTCGGTACTCGCCATTGACGCAGATTGGACCATAGATCTTGCGAAGGATTTTTCTCTCAAACGCTCCCAAAGTCCTTTCATCAGAGCTGCTCAACGTCCAGGTTTGTGATGTGTATAGTAGGACGGGCATGATTATTGACTTATAGAGCGTCAGTTTTGTTCGTCGAGAGAGAGCTCTGCTTCTCAATTGCCTACTGAGCCCAAAGTAACACCTGTTGGCAAGAGTTATCCTTCGTTTAATCTCAATACTGATATCGTTACGGAAGTTAATGCTGGATCCCAGGTAAACAAAGTCCTTCACTACCTCAAAGGAGGTGTTGTCAACAGTGACGTGGTTTCCAAGACGCTGGGACTGTTTGTTTGTTGACACAAGATACTTCGTTTTATCTGCGTTCACTGCAAGACCCATTCGACTCGACTCTTTTTCTAGCCTGGAGAATGCTGCACTGACTTCGCGCGTATTGTGGCCAATGATGTCAATATCATCTGCATACGCCAGCAGCATAACACTCTTATAGAAAATTGTGCCGCTGCGTCTCAGGGCAGCAGCTTGGATGATCTTCTCCATTATTATATTAAAGAAGTCGCACGATAAGGAATCACCTTGTCTGAAACCTCGCTTGGTATCGAACGGAAGGGAGAGGTCCTTCCCGATTTTCACTGCACTGCTGGTCTTCTTTAGTGTCATCCTGCAAAGACGTATTAGCTTCGCACGAAAACCAAATTCAAACATGGTGGACTATAGGTGACTCCTTATTGGACTGTCGAAGGCGGCTTTGAAATCGACAAAAAGATGGTGTGTGTCGATTTTTTTTTCGAGGGTCTTTTCCAAGATTTATCGGAGCGTAAAGATCTGGTCAATGGTGGACTTTCCAGGTCTAAAGCCACACTGATAAGGTCCAATCAGTTGGTTGACGTTCGGCTTTAGTCTTTCACACAATACGCTCGACAGGACCTTATATGCGATATTAAGAAGGCTAATCCCACGGTAGTTGGCGCAAATGGTAGGATCGCCTTTCTTGTGGATTGGGCAGAGCACACTGAGGTTCCAATCATCTGGAATGCATTCTTCCGACCATATTCTGCATAGAAGTCTGTGAATGCATTTAAACAGAGCTTCGCCACCGGTCTTAAACAGCTCAGCCGGTAGGCCATCGGCTCCTGCGGCTTTGTTGTTTTTAAGCCGAGCTATAGCTGTTAAGACCTCGTTATAATCGGGCAGCGGAACTTCAACGCTGTCGTCCATAATTGGGGTTTCCGGGATATCATCTCCACTGGCGGGATTGTTGTCAGCGTCGCCATTTAAAAGTCTAGAGAAGTGCTCCCTCCATAACATCAGTGTACTCTGGATATCTTTAGATTCCCATTCTCATCCCTGCAGGAAGAGGCTCCGGTCTTAAAACCATCGGCCAGGCGTCTTATTTTTTCGAAAAATTTTCGAGTCTCATTCCTGTCGCCATGCATCTCAATTTTCTCGCACTCACGCATTTCCGCCTCTCGTTTCTTTCGCCTGAAAATGCGTCTCTCTTCCCTCCTCTTCTCTCGGTATCTCTCCATAACAGCACGAATTGCATCACACTTTTTAAAATTAAAGATTGGAAGGAAAAAATTTGAAAGTGTTGATGCTCCGGATATTTTAGGTTGGTATGTATTTTGATGATCCTTAAAAGATGCCGTCAACAACTAATAATTTTTTATAATTTTATTGTTGTAGCATTTGTAATGAACTCTTAGCAACAACGCATTATCTCTCTGGTAATATCTAGAGCAAGCTACTATTTGGTTCAATGTTAAATCAAGAAATTATCCATAAGAAATTGTAATGACTTCCGCTTGCAAAATTATTATATGGTATCCGTGTGCTTCCTCTACTTCACTTCACTGCCACCACGTTGGTATAAACGCGTCGTTGTGATCAACGTCATTATAGCAAAGATTTTTGCCTCCTATAAATGCGGTGCTACGCTGGGGCCACCACAATGAATTAGAAGCTCAATCTAAATCCGAGCGATTTACCCGTTGTACAGCGCACCCAATGATGGGATGTTAACATTAAATGTAATTGTTGGGTTCTGGCAAACATTAAAGGCCAGCTAAGAGAGCTAAGTGCAAGCAGGTAGTAAGAAGGTAGGTAGTAGGCAGGCATGCATTCAGACAGGCAGACAAACAGGCGGACAGCGAGACCAACTGACAGGCTGGAAGGCATTCATTGAGTCAGTCAAATACAACCTACTCGCGGCAGCAACAGTTTCTTGAATGCTGTTTGCTGCTGACTCAATGGAAGTTATAGTTGTTGTTGACTGTGTGTTGAAAAAAAAAAGACAGCAAAGCTTTTGCACAGAGGTCAAAAACACGGCGCAACTGAATCGAACAACTAAATTGATCGAGCAAAACAATTGAATGGTAATTGTTGTTGTTGTTGTATTTGCCTGCTGGACGCATGCCACCAAAATTGAAATACATACAAACAACAACAAAAGAAATTCAGCTTAAAGCAAATTTGGTAGACGAAAAAAAAAAAATAAACGACGTATGACAAGAACTAAGGCCAAACAACAATTGAGCCCCAGAAGCATCACAATCTAGCTGCTTATTAAGGAGTTCTTAGTTTGCCAACGAAGTTCCGATCTTACCAAAACAAGCACAAGGTACAAGCAAAGCAACAAGCTTACAATCAGTGAACACCTACATTTTTATTTATCAAGTAGGTACTTCAGGTCTTAAGAGTGCCGATGTAGTATGTGCGATGAAGTATTATGTGTGTCGGTGAAGTTAGCGTTTCTCTGATTTAATGAATGAGTGTGTAAAGCCAGTTGCACACTCTGACACAATGGTGGAAGCTGTTATACAGAGCTAGGCACTGACTATAAGTAAACAGGTGCGCTTCTTTTGAGGGCTTAAACAATAAACGATAATGATGAGGAATATCTTTTTGTTAGAACGCAATGCATGCGATGGACCTCAAGGAATTCCTTTTGTTTTCTTTGCTCAGACAGCTACTTGAAATAAAATTATTTTCGCCGATTTCGAAGTTGTACGACTTCAAGTAGTAAGACTGGTACAATTGTACATTTGGCTTTGTTTCTAAAATGTTGATATGATCAAAGGAACTATTTTCATTTTGCACTCTTCCATATCTTCTAGAAAAAATTCGGCGAAAAAATTCGGCGTTCAGCGGCTTACCTTTGAGTTATTTTAATGATACTTTCCACCATTATTAGCTGAAAGGAAAATAGAGAATATCACAACAAAGTAAGAGACAAAAATACGGGTTTTCGAAGGGTCCCATCTTCAGTATGCGAAGGGAAAAATACAATCTGTCTGTATGGACTGACGAACAAGTCAATTCTTTGATGGAGTCAGTGCCAAAAAACAAAAAATAAACAAATTGGCCTTTTCAGCCCTTGAAAGGAATTTGACCGAGCTTCTAATGATCAATTGTGTTGTGTGTGTTATTAAATGTTTCCACACAATTGACCGAGAACTGGACCTACATGTTTTATGTCGACTCCGAACGGCTAAAGTTCATGTTCTCAAGAAGCTTTACATGGCATTATTTACTCTCTGAGGTTTGCCATTGTCTGCAGAGAGTTGGTGACCGATCAGAAAAACTTTTTTTTTTTTATTGTTAAAACTTTTCGCCGCGGCTGGGGATCGAACCCGGGCTCCGAGCATGCTAAGCCACACACTTAACCTGCATGCCAAGGGCACCACAGCGCCAACTGTTGGTAAATTTAAAGGCATGTGATAGCGACCCTAACTATCGAATTGATCAGAAAGAACCCATGACTATGCTATCGAGCTCGAAGACAGTGTATTGATGAGTAAAAATCTACTCTTGGATAATTTATCGCTCGCAAATACTGTCAATTTTTCTTTGATCATCAACAATTATAGTCTGGATGCAATTGAAAAAGTTGAGCTACGAACACCGCCTATGACATCGGATGGCGGAATCATCCTAGATCCTAATTCTCACAACCATATCCTACAATTCGACTTTTTTGAAAGTCATTGTCAATTTTAGTCTATCTACGAACTCATCGCATTTTCAGCTTCGGTACAATCCAAGAAACCGCATCGAAAACTGTAAGTTGCCAAAAAGACAATGACGTAGAATTGAAGAACGAGCCAAGAGGGAATTCAGTTCCTTGTGGGTTTGACATAACAAAAGTAAAGACAAGTAGTACGTCAAATAGCGTTTTACATATCAGCCAATCAACAATTGAAAATAAGTAGGTACCTTTTATCAAAAGGAGTAATTCGAAATGATGTGCAAATCAAAACACAAGACATGACAACGCAAAGAGAGAATAGAATACCCACTTTGACTAACAAGGAGTCCAAAACTTAATTTTTAAATAATAAATCCTTGAAATTTTTTGAAACAAAATCTTTTTTTTACTATTCGATTTATTTTACATAAAAATATCCCCTCCCAGGATTTTAAAAAATTCGATGATTTTGGCGGCATATTACGATACTTATCAAGCCATAGTATTCAACAAATAGAACAAAAAGAACAAAAAGAAAGCTTTAAACGTGTTTTTCTCGAAATAACATTTCTTTAAATAGCGAACAGTACATCTCTAGATTGGCTCTGCCGATTTTGAAAAATCTAGTAGAGTTTGTTTGTTAAGATGTCCTACGTGACAATTTACAACGATTTGTAAAAACAAAATATATATGTAAATACATTAGGGGTATTCACGATGCATTTCTGTTGAGGACTTGAGGACTTGTGCACTTTACAAAAACAAAATACACGTACTTCAAAAATCTACACACAACTAGACTTGTTCTTTAGCAGAAGTCAATTTGACAGCTTTGGTATCGAGATGCCACATATAAGAGTTTATAAACTAAATACTTGATAAAAAATTATATCAAGCCAATCTTATTAATAAGATGAAATATGATGTGTTCACGAAACCTAACTACACAACTGCACAAGTCCTCAACTGCACTGTATCGTAGGGATGTCAGTGGGAAAAATACATCGATGTTTTTCTGTGATTCGATGCATCGAAATGTACATCGATATCTTTCGATGCATTGGAGGGCATACATCGATGCATCGATTCATCGATTTGTAGACGATTTTTAAGATTTTACTAAACAACAAAGTATGTTATAAGCAAAATTTAACATAATTTCAAATTAATTACTATACCTGAGCTATTTATGTTTCTAATGGACTTATCGAATCAGGTCAAAAACGTTTTCGTTAAACCACAAAAATCATAAAAATTTAAATTTGTAAGTCCTCCAAAAGTCTCCCTAAATTTTTAGGGGTTTTTAAAAATCTATTCTCAATTTGACTTACAGAGAGAGAGAGTTATAATAAGAAAACCTGTGAATGCTCGCGTTATTTTTTTGCACAATTTAAAAATAGAAATGGTGGTTCGCTGAACTAGTGATGTCAGTTTTCGATATTTAAAAAACATCGATGCATCGGCTTTTCAAACATCGAGTGAACATTTTTCGATGCATAGAAGCAAAACATCGATATTTTCGATGCATCGATGTTTTTCCGACATCCCTACTGTATCGTGAATAGCCCTATTATTTATACCACGGCCATTCCAAGCCAATTGCAAGTTTTTTTGTGAAGAATTTGCCTCATGCTCTTTGATGTGCATGAAATTAAGGTTCCTTTTCCACTTATAAGAATATAAGTTTTTTGTTTTTTTAACGCCATTTTTTTTAAAGTCGTGGAGATACCAATTTTTGATAAAAGAAAAAATCTTAAAAATGGAGTCATGTCGAATAAATCATATTTCCGTCATCTATTACCCAATTTTGGTAAATGAAGTATCGTTAGAAAGGTATTGAAAGCTATTTTTTAAAAAAATAAAATATTTTGGAAGTTTTACGCTAGAGTTGTCCACCTTTTAAAAAGAAATGGAATCTGCTCATATCTCAGAAAGTGCACTTTAAGTATTTTTTTTTAATTTTAAGAAACAAATAAACACACCACCAAAAAAAAATTACGATGGCCAGATATAACGTTTTTTCGCAATCTCAATTGTTTCTGACATACATTTCACTTTACCGTTCATAACTTCTATACCGTTTTAGATATTCATACAAATTCTTTGAGACTTTATTATATATAAGGAATATTCCATTGTGACGGGTGTTACTTTTGAAACCATGGCTTAGTTTGCTCGGTTTGTTCTGCAAAGAACTTTTTGTTGTTGAGCAACCTTCATGAATTATTTGGCATAAAGCTCAAAATATACTTTTTAAAAAATATGTTTTTTAAACCTTCTCAAACAAAACATGCTTTTCACGTTGGCAGCTTATGCCAGAAATTGAGCTTGAAACTTTTTTTGATAAACACGTCAATTTGTGCTAAATACGTGTAATCTTGAGCTTGTTTGTAAAAAAATGTATTTTCTTGTTATTGTTTATGCATATCAAAATAATAAGCAACCAAACGACATAATTCTCAGTTGCTTTTTGTTCCTGTAAGTATAAAAAAGCAAAAAATATATTAAAAAATTACCCAGCAGTTATTTTGGAGACAATTGGAAAAACCTACTAGTTTATTTCTAGTGAAATTGGAGTTAGTTGCGAACTAGTACAAAAGACGCTCAGCATAGAATAGTTTGAATTTATTTTTATATTCTTTGTTTTTCTTGTAAGCAGGCACAAACAAAATAAAAAACATGCACGTTCAAAACGTGTCGTGGCTCGCCTTTTAATTTAGATTTCACACTTCTTTTAACTTTTGCAAACATTTTCGATGAAAATGATTGAGTGGTAAATATCAGGTAAAACTATATAAAATAATTTAATAAGTTTTATTGTACGAACCCGTAGTATTCGAAATAAGGCTAACAATAGGGGTTACAACTGACCACTTCTAGACTGTATCCAAACGGACCAGTTTAGAACTATTTATTATGGAACTAACACAGATATAGGGAAAAGGGGATGTTTATGGGGACAATTGTCTTTTCCTATGACATCAACCCGTAAAAAGCGTCAGTTCGTTCAATGTAAAAGGGTATTGTAGTGGGACCAGCACTGGCCCCTTTTGGAACTAGTTTAGAACTATTCTAATTCTGGTCCATTTATCTGCAGGGTATATTTATAGCCCGTTTCAAAAGAGAAGAACAATTTCGCACATGTTTGAGAATAAGAAAATAATTTTGAGAGCGTTCTTCATTCTGATTCGTCGACATTAAAAAAAAAATTGAATATTCTCTGAGCAGAAAAATGAATGAAAAAAAATTAATGTATATTCCTGAATTTTGTTGTTCATCGCAACTGCGCTGCGGAAGTACTGAATTTTATTTTTCGAAATCAACCAATCAAAATTGAAAAAAAAGGGGGCGTCAAAAAAAAATTTGTTAGCCGAAATTTCACTTCACAATTTTTTCTTGAGAAAATAATTTATTTTTTATGTAATTTGTATTTGATTTCTCTCACAAGATGCAGGTTGCTGCAGGTTGTCGGTGCAACACCGTACTTGTGCGATCATTTGTTCTGAATGTTTGCGCATTTAAATATATAGAAAAATAGTAAAAAACACTCAAAAAAAGCATAAAGTTCAGCGAACAGTACAAAAAGAGCAAGAAATTACGCTCTTAAAAAATTTTCTAGCTTTAAAAATAATTTCTCACTGCGCATCGAAAAATGAAACTAAAAAATGTTCTTCTCTTTTGAAACGGGCTAAACCTGTCCGATTGGATGAAATATATCTAACTTGAACAGTGAAAATATAATTTTTATTTTGCTGTATGTAATTTTTATTTTTTTTTTTCTTTGTTGCTTGAGCCATTTGTACATTTTGTACAGGGGCACAATTCAGCGTTTTAGTATTTTTCGTACATATTTTGATAAACAATTACAAAATTCTTTAGATTGGACATATTTTTTTTTACTATCAATCCATAAGTGGCATGCATTAGGCACAAGTGAGCATATTCAATTTTTTATTAATGATCCAAAAATCACATACATTATGCACGAATGGGTGTGTTATTTTTTGATAAACAATCGCATTAGGGCTTGATATCAAGAATGTTATGGCTTAGCTCAAAACCACTCACAAAACTAATTGGTTTGATATTGCTTTCAGCTCAAATTTCTCTCCATGTACTTATTTTCACTTATTCGGTTGTTTTTTATTCATGTCATTTTTTAATTTTATTATCTAGAAAAAAATGCGTTTTTTAATAACATTTCCAAAAAGTTCTTAAAATGTTTTTAAAAAAATTATTATTATATATTTTCTCAAGCATTTTGAATACATAAACTTTAACTTTGATATCAAACTAAAAGTATTACATACATACTTTATTTAAAACTTACATAACAAGTACAGGATCGGTCTCAGTATCGTAATAAATTCTCAATTCACAGCAAACAAATTTTTGAAGCGAAGCTTTTACGCCACGTTCTGTGATTTGTTTGAGTGAAATTTCAAAAACCGACACTTTTTGTCCTACCCCTTTTTTTAGAATTGATATTGTTTTCTGACTAATGTTGAGGCATTTGTATTGCTGGTACTTTGAAAAAATTATCGATTGATCACAAGTGCATAATAATTATGTGTTATAACTGGTGTCAAAATTAACGTGTATTTTGTATTGAACGTTAGGTTATTTGACATTTTTGAATTTAACAATTATTTTATTGAAAAAAAAAATTTATTAAATTTTTAAATACATATTCAAATACATTCAAATACAGTATTTTCAAATAAAGTATTTTCAAATACTGCACCTGTTATTTTAAAAAAAAACATGTTCTTTCTTTAAAAATCCAAATCAAAACCATTGAACTCCAATGAAATGAGAAAATTGTTAACGGCTATTTTAGCAAGAAACTTAATTTTGCTCATTTTATTTTTCAAAGCAAACAA
The DNA here is from genome assembly GCA_958299015.1 of Tetanocera ferruginea. NCBI lineage: Eukaryota > Metazoa > Arthropoda > Insecta > Diptera > Sciomyzidae > Tetanocera > Tetanocera ferruginea. The sequence continues at coordinate 127,857,678 of OY282641.1, read as the reverse complement.
TTTTCACACAAATATGAATATCTTATATAAATTTATTCACAAACCTTATCATAATGAATATAAAATAAACGTCCTTCGCAAATACATTATTTTAAGTTTGAACATTCTTAAAATTATTCGCTAGGGAGTAAAAAATTGTCCTGTAGTAAACATGTTTTTGTTTAGAATTTAGAATTTTTTAGAGATACATTTTTTTTTAATCTTAGTCCATAATTCATAATCCTCCTTTGGTGTGAAGCCTTAGTTAACATGTTGCAAACGTAACGAAATTATTTAAGTGAAGTAGCTTTTTACCAAGCATCTTCGATCAATGATCAATGATCCAATTAGCTGATAGTTAAAATCCATGGAATGAGTTTTAACTAAACTTGCAATGCTAGTCCAACAAAACTCAATACATGCAATATCAAAGGCAGAACGACTTGTTCGTTGCGGAAACTACTCTGCACAACTCTGGCTTAATTTCCATAAACTGCACACTCTATCTATGCTATATGGCCAATCCAGATCGCCTGTAATTTAGTTCTTTTAATTTTAACTAGCAGCTGCAAACCGAAATGCATTTTAAAAATTTAAAATATGTATTAACTTAAATTTGCTTAAAATCTTATCGTTCAGCTAAACTGCATTAGTTGTTGCCCTAAGGAGCAAAAAGAAAATAAAATAAAATGAAATAAAAATAAAAACAAAAAACTATTACCGCAGCAAACTAAGCTGAACTCTAGAGTGAACTCGAAAAAATTTAAATGATTGACTACAAACACTTAAAACAACTCTAGAACTCTAGATCTCAGCAGCATAGATCCTTAGGTGGCATAGAACAGACGCCAGAACAGGTTACAAAATTCAATCAGCACAATCTATAATAGAATCTGTTGCTGCTGCTGGTGCGGCTGGTGCGGCTGTTTGTGGGTTCGGGTTTGGGAGGACTATAGCAAATGGCAAGACGATCAGCTATCTGCGTTGTCTGGTCGCACCGGCCGTTGCAAATTCAATTGCTACCGCACATGTGTTCAATAAACACCTCATTCCACTCGGTAGTGCGGAGTGGCAGTCAAACATACAAGTCAGACTCGCAACGGGCAGCAACAACATGAAACTATTTTTTCATTAACAATTTTAAACGTTACACATTAATCACAACCGCCCACTTGACCCCAACAGCCCCTTCGCCATGCTTCTCACTCTTCTATCTCTCTCTGTTTCTCGTACTAAACTTATGGCTAATATTGTTTTTTTTCTCTCTGTCTTTGTTTGCAGAAATTTCGAGATCAGTGCATTGATGGCTCGGGTCTGCCGCTACTTACGGAGGATCACCTCATGAACTCGTTGGGCATGAAATTGGGACCGGCGCTGAAGTTGCGCTCTATGTTGGCGAAGAAATTGGGCGGACCCTGTCCATGCGTCTCCTGTGTTGCACAGGCGCAAATGTTGGCTGCACAAGCGCTGCAAACGGGCTCAGCAACAACAACAGCCACTCTGGCAGTAGCAGCATCAACAGCAATACCCACAACAACAACAACATTTACAGCAGCACAAGCGACAGCAGCAAGTGCAACAACGGCAGCAACAACTGTGACAGCGGGGAGTGTTGGCTTGGTTGGCATTGGTAACGGCCCACATGGTCAGCAGCAGCAGCAACATCAAAGAGCCACAACCACAACAATAACAACAACAGCAGTGAATAGCACAACGAGCACAACAAGTGCTGCTGCTGCTGTTAGCAATATCGATGGTAGCAGTTCAACGTCTTCCTTAACATACAACAACAACAACAACAGCGGCAACAGCAGCAGCAATATTAATACCCATAATAATAATGGTAGCGAAAATAGTAGCAATCACAACAACAACAACAATAATAGCAGCAGCACAAATGTTGTCAATAATTCAAGTGCAAATAATGATTGCTGCAACAACAACAACAACAACAACAACTCGAACATGACTATTCAGCGCCCCGGAAGCGCAGATTCTGGCAGTTAGTTGTTGCTTGCTCCAATTAATGTTGTTGTTTTAGTTGTTGTTTCTGTTGTAACTCTTATAGCGCTCTTCATCAGCCATTCTCGTAGGCGTAAATGACAGTGGGCAGTACAGTTGATCGTTCATCTTTGCATCTTGTATGTTGGTAAAAATTTGAAGTGTTGCCTGCCCATAAGTTGGTTGACTAGCTTTCGTCGCCATGTATCTGGTTTTTGTCTTGGCTTAAACATTGAACTTTTAATGATTTAGGCATGTGTCTAGGAGAAAAAAAATTAGTATCATTATAAATTTCATAATATTTGTACAGACCTAAATTTGAAAACGTTCACAAACTTAGATCAATTAGTAACCATAGCACCATAACATCCTTTAACCAATGCCAGGTTTACAAATTCCACAGAAGGTCTTTGAACGCTGCTTGTTAGAGAGTCGACGCCTCATGGAAAGCAGGTCCGGCAGCTGGCTTGGTTCTAAATTTTAAGAAAATTAGTTTCAAATATTTGCTCTTTTGAACAGTCTTACCGTTTTTGATATGCAACTTTAGTCTAACTTTAATTTCTGGGTATTTAAGAGGCCGAAAAGTTCAGTCTTGGTTTTGAATTTAGTATAAAAAATCGGCACTTTTGTACAAAAGTTAAAAACATATCCGAAAGTTTTTAAATTAATAGAACTAAATGAAGGTTTTCGGAACAAGAACGTTACTTGGAGTACTTTTTTTGAAATTTTAGAACCAACAGAGGGAAAAAGTTACATTTATTAAGTTTATCTCTTCGACGGCCGCTCCTGAACTGCTGGGCAAAACCTCAATCCGAGACCGGAGTCATGTTTAGAACGATCAAAATTATATTGTTCTCACAATTTATTACCACTTACATATAATTCCTTACTTCTAATTTCTCACGAGTGAAAAAATTACGACGCAAACAAAAACATTTACGATTTCTCACAAACAAAAGTATTCTTCGTAAATATCACAAACAAAAACACTTCGATGCAATCATCATCGATTCAATGATCACTTACGATCGTTCGTGAATTGTTAACTCGTTCATTTTTAAACTCAATTCTTCGAAAAATTAGTGCAACTAGGTCAGTGAAAAATAAGTGCAATATTGTTCACTTGAAAAATCAATACAGGTAGAAGAAAATTATATATAAAAAAACACTTCAAGTAATACAAAATAACAAATAATATAGCTGTGTCGTCAAGGAATAACAGCTAAATTCATTTACAAAATTTCAGAAGAGCATTTTTAAGATTTAAATCACTACCTAATATCAGAGTTCCCTGACTTTTGCTGTTTAGATTTGCTGGTCTCAAATAATTAGTTTTCAAGGTACAACCAGAAAAATTTGCGTACTACTATTTTTCGCTGCTAAAAAACACAATAAAAGTAATAACCTCACTTTGATCTAACTCGACTTTATCGGTTATTCCTTGTCGACGCAGATTTATTATTTAATCAGTTGTTGTTCACCCAAATTCCGTTTGAAAAATTCGTTTTTCTTGACAATATTTGACCGTAGGTAGCTGACTGATAGTTTCTTCTACCCACGGTTTACACATGAACTTTGAAAAATACGCTCATGAACGATTAAAAATTAAATTTTTTCATTATAACTCATTTTGCGATTATATGTTGTTATGATAAATACTTAAGAGAGAGTTAATATGCAATGATTTTTTGAATATACATTTCTCATGAGAGCGCTTGCCAAAGCTATCGTTCGTAGGTAGAGCGCGAGATTATCCAATCATTGCGATAATTATCTCATGAGAGAACACGATGGCAATTTTTTCGTGAACGTTTCATTTCCTTAAAAATTTTACGGAGTTTACGACGGTAGTCGAGTGGAAAGCATGCTTGACTGCCAACTCAGAGGTTCCGTGTTTGATTCCCGGTCAGGCCATGGTCCTTCGCTTTTACTTTTCATTCATTTTTTCCTCATTTCTAATCAACTGATATTAAAAATTCATAATTATATGCGACTTTGGAAGTGGTAGTTGGTGATAGTTTGTGGAATGAGATTGCCTAATAACTCGAATAGACTGAGGTAAAAGAATAAAACTTGTCTTAGATTCAAATTCGCATGTTGATATAGCGCTCCGCCACACATACAACATTCTATACTTGTTTCTCTTGATTTGCCTTTTTCTCTCCTGATTATCTATCTCCCCATTTTCAAACCAAGGCAGACTTGACTGAATAGGTTTGACACCTGAAATCCTTGATTCAAAACTAAAAAAAAATATTGTTTCTCAGATAGTCTCAGTGTTCCTCAGTCATATTGTTCCTCAGATTGTCTCAGTGGAACATATTGGATTCCGAATTTTAGAGTTTTCTATAGACTCAACTAAGTCTAAAAATATTCCCAGTATAACCTTTTAATTACAGAATCAAAGGTTTTTCCAAAAGATTCCATAGAACCCAAAAAATGTAAATGAGCCAAATAGTTTCATTCATAATTGCAGTCTATACCATTCTCCGAAGAAAAATTTTTGTTCAAAAAGCGTTCGAGAGGCTCAAATTTAACAGAAAACCCCGGGAAACTTATTAATAGAGAATCATGGGTTGTTGTCAAAAATTTAAAGAACCTCAATAAATATTCAATGATATTGGTTTCAAAATTTGACTTTCGTAAAAATCTTGAAGCACTTCTATAGAAAAAAAAAGTTCGTTGATTTTGCGATTTCGTTCTTTAATCGATGCAATAATTCCCAGTAATAACCAATGTTGATTGTTTTTCCTTTTATCAAATAGTCGATGAACAAAATGTCACTTGAATCCCAAAAAAAAAAACAGACGTCAACAACTTTCTTGCCATTTGTTGAATCCTCGCTTTGGTATTCTTCCACTGGGGCTGAATCCTTCGATTCTGGTGTAAAATGGTGGATCAATGTTTCAGCCAAGGTCACTTTTTTCAGTCGGAAAATTAGTTGAATTTTGATTTAATATGTACAAACATGATTTAGGAAAAACAGCATTGCCAAATCGGGTGAAAACTACGCCTACCTCCCATACAAAGTCACTTTTTCAAATCGTAAAAACTTCTTTAAATTCCATAAAAATTATTTTATGATAAATTAAGTAATTTTATGGTTTGAAATTGAACAAATAAGCTTTGTTCTCAAATTCTCACTCTGACCTTGAAAATTGGAAAAATCGAATGAAAACGAAGCATACCTCCCATATAAAGTGACGTCATTAAAACGGAAAATCTCTCAAAAATCCATAAAAAAATCAAGCTAATAACTAAAAATTTATCACATAAGTTTAAATTTGTGAAATTTGATTGACGTCTTCAATATATATAAACTTTCAAAATTCCTAAAAATTACCGTCTCACACCTTTGTCTTGATATTTAAACGTACTCTGAGTTAGATATTTGGAGAAATTGAATAACAATTAAGCCTTTCTCCCATACCAAGTGACGTCATGAAAAAAAAATAAGACCTAAATAACTTCGATTATACTTTAATACGGCTGTGGGGCATTTTAACTTTAGGCAAGTCCAAGATATTTCTTAATAGTTCATAACGAGTTACCATGTGAAATATGATTTCATTATTTTCGGTCTCATTAAAGCTCTACTTTACTTTACATAAAAAAGAAATCAGAGTTCGGACTGTTAACAGAGTCGGATTTAGGTGAAGGTTTGACGATAATCCGATTAAATTCAAGTAAAGTCAGGCGGATTCAAATAATTCTGAAACATATTTCAATATTGGGTGACACGAAAAGTATAAATCATAAAACGTTTGGTTGACTTTTTGAATAAAAACGTTTTTTACATAAAAATGCGTCCAACTTCATGTGCCCCGTTTTTAAGCTTGTTTTCCTTTTTAGGTCGAAAATTCCCGTAAAATGGGAAAATAACTTTTCCGACAAAACTGGTTTAGAACGGAACAAATGAGATCAGAGTTGCATCGGAACGTACTTTAGTACTGTTCAGAGGAAGTTCTTATTTTTTGAGTAAGTTTTAAAATTGGAAGCAATTTTTGTGTACGTCGTGGAGGTAATCTTTTCTTGTAGGAGTACGAAGTAAAAATTGGGAGTACTTTTGCGCAGGTCGTAGGCAATATATATTGTATTATATATTGCCTATATAATAGTACCTTGTTTGCATAGAGTATGGAAATTGTTTGAAGGAAGTAGGTAGAAAACTTTTCCATTTCCATTCAATTTTCCCTGGTTTTAATCTCACTCAACAGCAACCCTGTATAAAGGGAAATCGGCTTAGGGACTTTTATGCATTTTAACCGATCCAATTCTTCAGCAGCAAAATTCAAGTTCCTGAGTTGTGAATCATTCATGAAACAATAAATAAATTTAGGTAAGAAGCTTTTTTATATACCTGCTGTAAAGATGGGTCATGATGGTCTTCAATACATCTGTTTTCAAATTCATTTATGTTTTGGTTTTGAATTTTTAAAGGAAAAATTTCAGCATTTAAAGCCGACTCAGTCTCAAGACGTATATAAAGAGATCTACAAGATCTGCATACGATGATTTTTCACTATTCTAAAGCCTTAACTAGTAATGATTTTAATTTGAAAACCAACCAATTTATGGACCGGCCTGAAACTTTTCTTTTTTAAAACACATAAAAATAATATATAAAAATATTTTTAACACGCCTATTTTTCGCCTAATGTCTTACTAAAAACTACATTTTGAAATTTTTTTTTTTTGAGTAAATTTTTTCAACAATCACAACTACAAAACTGACATACAAGTACATATTTTTTATTGTAATTATGTATATTTTATTTTATGCTTAATTTAATTTATATATTTTTTTTTAGTTTATTTATAAGTTGTTCGTAACGCAACTAAACCTTGAAGAAAACAACAAGAATCGCAAAGTCTTCCATTGAATAATTTTTGTTGTTTTTAATTTTTGAAATATTAAACAAACATATTTTTAAAAAACAATTATTTTAGTGACTTTTAAAAAGAATTTTAGTCAATTTCTTATAAAATTTATAAAATAACTGCATAAAATGTTTTATTGTGAAGTTAAAAGTACTTAATTTTAAATTTTGGTTTTAAATAATTTTAATTAATTAATTTAATTTAATTAATTTAAGTAGTAATTTATTAAGTTATTTAACTACAAGCTTAGTTCGAAAAAGAAAACTTAAAATTAATTAGTTATTATTTTCTTATCTAATTAGGATTCACTTTTCATTTTCACTAGTCAGTCAGTTAGAAGAAACTTTAAAAGGTCAAAAACAAAAAACGTTATTTTTTCGATTAATAATTAACATTTTCTGTGCATAGTTTTCAGAACTTACACTTTTTTTATGATTTAAAAATAATTTTAAATTATATTTTCAAAAAATTTATTCTTTAAACCCCATTTTTTGCGGCCATCCACCAAAAACGCAACTTTATGAGACTAAGAATACAATAACAACTAGTAAAAAATTATATACATATACAATAATATACATAGTATATATATAAGTGAATATATAATATTTTCCTACTTTTAATACAAATATTAATTATAATAAGAATTTAAAAATTTTTATATAAAATTGTACAGCTATATTTTGATACAACTATATCAATATTTAAATTCTAAATTAAAATTAATAGTTTTAAACTAGTTTAGCATTTAAATAATATGTATCTATATATTTCTCTCGAGAAGCCAAGCAACTTAAAGTTTTTTTATAAAACAAATTTTAAATTTATACATAAATTATATTGTTAAAATATTTGTTTAGAAAATGTTTATATATATATATATTTTATAAAGAAATAAATTTCAAATTTTAATATTATAAAAAAATTGTGTTTTTATTTGGTAAATATTAAAAAAAAAACCACTTTAATATGTAGTTTTGTTTAGATTCAGCAATGGCGCATATCACCAACGGTAACCAATAAAAGAACGGTAATCAATATTATTGCAATTAGATTTAAGTTTTTATGGAATAAAATGAAATAAAATAAAAAAAATAATAATAATAGAACATGCGTAAGTTTATTGAAGAAAAGTGAGTGTTTTGCGAAGAAGGTCTTTTGTTGATAAATTGTTTTTTTTTAAGAATGTTTTCAAACTTGGTTTTTTGCAAATAAAATTACAAAAATAAATTTAATTTTTTTGACACATTACATTTGTGCAGTGATTCATTTTTAATAAAAGAACTAAGGTTTTTGACTTAATCATAAATCATTCTATTTCCATTCAGTTTTGAAAGGAAATTAACTAATAATGGTACTTTTTTGTTCGTAAATGATTCGAAAATGAATCATAAAGTATTAATTTTTTAATAATTAATTTAATTTTATCAAAAAGCACGGTACGCATTTTAATTTATATAAACAAACACGAATTTCAGAAGTTCCAGAAGCTTTGAAAAATTCATATAGTTTGAGTTTTACAAATAAAATTTTTACTCGAGCAGTTATGAACATTTCAAAAATACTTATTGCTTTAATACGTAAAATTACAAAACCATAATATTTCCTTAAAAGATTAAAAAAATGTTAACAAAGAAATATAATACAAAATCATGAAAGCCAATATCTTATAATAACTAGATAAAAAAAAAACAAAATTGGAATTCAAATTCAAATTCAATATTATACCCATTTTCCGCGGAATTGGTCCCATAAATAGTGATGTAGCTTTAAAACTTGAAACGTAAAACTTGGTATCTTGATACATGTATTTTTTGTATGGAATATTAATTTATTAAAATGTTCCATTTTTCGTCCAAATAAAGAAGGCTTTATTAGTTCCATTGGTATTGGAAAATGGAAAGTATTGGGAATTAAGATCAATAAAAAATATTTTTAATAGAGATAATAAGCAATCGCCGAAAAAAATTCGAGCAAAAATAAGATCAGGAGATGCATTTTAGTGTAGATTGTAAAACATCGCAGAAGGATCCATAACGAACATTTTAAGTAGTCCAATACCACTAAAATCCATCAATATAAATTTTGATCCCAACCTTGTTCTGTTTAACAAAGAACGTTCCACAAATTAATCAATTTTTTTTCTCAACCCAAAGGGTAAGTTGGGGGTTAAACACCTAAATGAATGAAAATAAAATGTATGACGCAAACTATTTAAAATAAAAAGATTTTAATAAAAATACTTAAGAGTAAAAACACTTCTTGTAGCCTGTTTCAAAAGAGAAGAACAGTTTTTAGTTTCATTTTTCGATGCGCAGTGAGAAATTATTTCTAAAGCTAGAACATTTTTTAGAGTGTAATTTCTTGCTATTTTTGCACTGTTAGCTGAACTTTATGTTTTTTTTTTCGAGTATTTTTTAATGTGTTTTTTTATACATTTAAAGGCGAAACATTCAGAACAAACGATTGCAGAAGTACGGGGTTGCACCGACGGCCGGCAGCAACCCGCATCTTGAGAAAGACATCAAAAACGAATTATGTACATAAAAAATAAATTATTTTCTCAAGAGAAAATTGTGAAGTGAAATTCTGGCTTTCTGACTTTCTGACATAAATTTTTTTTTCAATTTTGATTTTGAAAAATAAAATTCAGTACTTCTGCAGCGCAGTTGCGATGAACAACAAAATTCATGAATAAACATAATTTTTTTCATTTATTTTTCTACTCAGAAAATATTAAATTTTATTTTAAATGTCGACCCATGATAGAATAATAAGGTAGGCTCATATTAATATGGCTGCTCAAATGTTTAGTTTTACACAAACAATGCTGTGAGGTGCAATAAACATCAAACGAAAAGGCAACAACAATTAGAAGAACTCAAATTCGAACAGCTGATTTTGACATCTAGCTCACTTCCTCTCCAATATGAGACTACCTTGGTATTCTATCATGTGTCGACCAATCAGAAGTAAGAACACTCTCAAAATTATTTTTCTTATTCCCAGACATGAGCGAAAATGTCCTTCTCTTTAGAAACAGGCTATATGAAAACTATTAATAAAAATAAAGGGTTCTTAAAACACAGGATTCAATACTCAGAGTATTATAATCTTCATAAAGAATTCCAGTCTAAAATCAAATGAAACACAAATAAAATTTGTAAAGCAAAACGTTACAAATTATGAAGTATTTTATATCAGTTGTATTATTTTAAGCTATTTTTTGTTGTTATATATTGTTTGGATAATTATCAGTAAATATTTAGATAATACTTAGAAAAGTATTGCCACAAAATCAAAAAGCACTAAATCAAAAACATAAAACTACCTCGGAAGTCGATTGGAAATTATGTTTGACCACCATTCCAGGTACCGCGTTTGAATCCCGGACAAGACATGGTCTTACACTGTAACTTTTCTTTAATTTGTTTTCATTTCTAATCAATTGAAATTCAAAATTGATCAATGTATACGACATTGAAGGTTGTAATGATGGTAGAGAAGTTTGAGGATGGCATAACTAACGCACCCATATCTTTTTTTCACCAAAAACATGACAAATCGACAATATTATTAGATTTTAAAGGTACGTAAATTAGGGCGCGGAAAAAAAAAATCGTAGGCGCGTAAAATATTTTACGGAATATTCTGAACAGGTTTGCCCAAGAAACCCTTGGCTAAAAATGGATTACGAGCCTACGGTTTTTCGAGAGAAAGTTTTAATTTGTGTTTTACTTCAGTATGTGTAAAAATCTGTATAAACATCCAAAACACATGTATTAGGATAAAATTTTCGTGGTTTTCGGTAAGAAATCGAACTTGAATGTCCTCATTTAAGAAAAATTTTATCATATTTTCATATTTGATCAAAATTTCAAAGGGGTTATATTAGGTCTGTTTCCGTACCCACTTCAAGTAAAGTTCGAGTAATAGAGAGTAATTTGATTACCTGTCAAAATGAGAAAATTTGTCAAAAAGTACGGAAACGGTTTCAAGTAAGTTTCAAGCACAACAGCTGTTTTTTGAAAACAATAAAATTCAATTGCTTTGTATTTTAATTTAAAGCACTTTCGTAAGCGTTAATTTTGGTTATTTTTATTAATTTTCTAACCAATTGCATACATTTTTTTCAAAACACAATCCAAAAATTTAATTCTATCACTTTGACAATCAATTGTTTGAAGCTTGAGATTCGTGCTCGAAGAAATTCTTCAAATAAAGTTCGAATAATAGAGAGCGACAAAACGTGACATTTTGCTTGTTTTTCTTCTCACTCGTGCTGGAAAAATGTGTAAAGAAACGCTTTCGAGTAACTTCAAGTTACTTGAAGTGAGTACGGAAACAGACCTATTATGATTCTAGTAAAAAACCGAAGTCAAATAAAAAAAAAAATTTTAAATTCAAATTCAAATTAAAAGGGATAAAATACAAAAATGTAAGAAATGAATAAATTCATCAACAAAAAAAAAGCAATAGTAAAATAAACAATAAAAAAATAAAGTTAAAGTAACAAAAAGTTTTAGAATCTAGCTTAACTCAATATAAAATTGAAAAGATTGTTTTAGGAAGTCCTGTTTGCTTTCAAGTTTTGAAGTTTTTCTTCAACTATCTGCTGTCACAAATATAACTGCCTCCATACCTGTTGATTTTTTTCAACAACTCGTCGAATACTGGCCAAAAGTTGAACATTACTCTCAGTTGCTTGAATATGGCATGGAATTTGTAGATCAAGTTTACTTACTTATTTTATTTATTAACTAACGTTCATCAAAATAACATATTTTCTAACAAGTGGAATTATACAATAGATTTCAAGAAATTCTAAATTAAAAAATGAAACGATAATAGCAAATCTTGCTTTCAAATGTTGTTCTTCTATTTTAAAAATATTTTCGATAATATGTTATAATGAAAACTGAAAACTTTTAATTTTTTGTTGACACATGATGCAACACGTGAAATTTATAAATAAATAAGTAAATATTTTAAATTATTGTTCGAAACCACTAAAATTTGTACATCAGTACGGTATTTTTTTGTTTCTTTTTTTCAATTTCTTTACATTTTGTAGCAAACACAAATTCAAACTTATCTGTTAAAATTTGAAATGCTGCCTCCCAACATATGCCGTTGTATTTTCCATTGGTACTTTTTTAGTTTAAGGTAACGTACTTTTCCAACCATAACTTCAAAGAATTGACTAAAGAAATATATTTCTCGGTAAAAATCTGGAAAAAATATTTTTTTAAGGGATTGATAGAACGGAAGCGCGCTTGTTGAAGCTGGAATTGAAGCTGGAAGTCACTAATGAACTAGTTACTGACAAAACCTCCCCTTCCCCCCATTATCACTTTTGCTTAAATTTCAAATTTTCGGAATCGAATTATGCCATTAGTCTGCTTATCTAGGAAGATTTGGATGTCCCAGTCGAAACGAATGCAGCACATGTCAGGCTTTTTGGCAATGAATAAAATAAGATCGGAACCGTCATCACATAGCTTATTAAATTTGTACCACTTTTTTTTTAACATAAATTTGAGTGTTAGCCATTTATACACAATTGAGTAGACTTATTAAAATTTTATATTCTTCATAAAATTTTTGCACTAATGGCAATTATCAAATGGTCACTTTTTCCACTTACCAAAATCTCTGCTGCTTGTCACTCTTTATAATAAGGTATTCGAACGTGCTCGTAGAGTGAAGCATGTGGTGCTGGTGCTGGCTACTCAACTAGCTATTAATTTCATATCCACACTTTGCGCTGAACAGCTATTGAATATAAAAATAAACGTTCCATGATGACCTTCCAACGGGCAACAGGTCAAGCGCAACCGTTTCGCCAAGATGCACTGAGGTTGCACCGAAACAATAACGATAGCAGCAAAACAATTAAAAACTGGCGTAGCGCGCACTCTAATGCAATTGCAGCGTTACTCAGATAACAGAGTTGTTGTTGAATCAAGCTAACTTGATTTAAAAACTTTTAGCGGAATTAATTAGACAAAATTCAAGACACCAAAAACCTGGGCCGCGAAGTCAGCGAAGCATTCGCGCACTGCCTACCGGCACGCGATCATTTCATAGAATAGTAAAAATTAAAATTTTTTTTTATGGCAAAACGTGCAGTTTATGTTAGAAAAGTTGGCATAATTTTACTTTAGCGACCATGCCCGAATTTTTGTTTTCTTATTTTTATTAGACGTATATGGACCTCCTAAGCCCAATGGTGAAAGAAAAAATTGTCGGTCTCGATTGGTTTAGGAGATAAAATTCGCGAAAGTTTGAAAATTCAGTGCAAATGTTTACGTGTGTGGAAGCTAATGTAAGCTTTTACATTATGATTTCTTAACCTAAATGTGGATTTTTAGGGCTAATTAAAGGAAACAATGCGATATCGTGAAAAGCACAAAAACTTGAACCTTCATAATACCAAATTGAGTTAAAAGAAAATTGGTATATTTGAAGGAGAATAGAAAAATTGTTATTAAAAATCGCCGCGATTTTTAATAACAATTTTTCGCCTGCGGCGCTATTTTCTTTAACAAAATTTTAAGTTTTGTGAAACCTACAAGAAATGTTGAAAAATTGTTATTAAAAATCGCGGCGATTTTTAATAACAATTTTTCGCCTGCGGCGCTTTTTTCTTTTATCAAATATTGAGTTTTGTGAAACCTGTAAGAAATGTCGAAAAATTAGAGCTCATATGGAGGCACAGTCTGCGAATGAACTTGATGCTTCTGATACCGACTCAGACTGATGTATTTTTTAATAAATATACAGTGAATCAAAAAAGTTTAGGCACACAGCACTTATGAGTTTAAATTTGCTAGTACAACTTTTTCCAGTACACTTGCAGAAAAGAAAAGTATAAGCATTTAAAAAATAAACATTTTATTTTGTATTCACACCACAATAACAATTCCATTTCAATTTTAATTCATATTAAATGTTACAAAACTAAAATAAAACATGATTTTGACACCAAAAAAGTTTAGGCACAAGTGATTATGATTTTATCAGACTGAGTAAATTTCAAGTCCTCGAATATTTGGCTAGACCTCCTTTGGCCTAAATTATCGCCTCTTAACGTCTTCGAATTCTTACAGAATTTGAGGTCTTCTCTGATGGTATTATTGACCATTCGGTGCGTATGGCATCCTTGAGCGTATTTTTAGAAGTATGTAATATGAGATTTCGTATTTTTTTCTAGTAAGTTCCAAATATGCTGAATGGGGTTCATATCGGGTGATTGCAAAGGTGTTTTAAGCTGATTTCAGAGCTAGATAAGCCATTCCAGCAACATAAAAGACAAATTTTTTGGGTCGTTATCTTGTTGAAATTAATATTGTATCCCAGTTAGCCCCTATTTTTCAACACTGTGTGTCAAATGCTCATTTGAAATATTTAAGCAAAGGTGTTTATCCATTTTCTCATCAATAAAAATGAGATTCCTAACTACAGACACACCCACACAGCCCTTAATCATACGATTTCCTCAACTGTATTTCACTGTTTTTATTATGCTTTTTTCCTACAGCTCTTTGTTCAGTTTTCTTAAACGGTTTTGAGTGCCATATGATGCAAAAAAATAGTATTTAGATCCATCACTAAATATAATACAATCCCAAGATGAATCCGGCTCATTTACGTAGGGTTTTGGGAACTCCAACCTCTTTTTTTTATTTGAAGCTTAAATTTATAGCTTGCGTCGAGAAACTCGTACCGTATATCCAGCTTTATTAAGTGTATTGCGAAGTGGTCGAGCATCAAAGTTTTTTAAAACCGTTGCTGTATTTCGTGGCACAATTTAACAACTAAATTTAAGGGTTTTGAGTAACTGCAGGCACTACAATCTACTCCTGATGTAGCGTTAGTGTTTTAGCACTACCAGATCGGCTCTTACGCTTTACTTTACCGGTACTTATATAATGATTTATGATGTTACTTACACTTAAATATGATCTCTTTACTATTTTGCCGATTTCGCGATACGGTTTTTTCTGCACGTGAAAATTTATTATTATTTTTCGAACGTCAACCGAAATTTCGGTTCCTCTGCTGATTTTGCTCAATCTTTACCGAAACCAACATCAACACTCAGTAAAAACCTTTAACAAACATCTTCAGCGTAAAACTAAAGACAAAAAAACCAAGTGATATTGTTAAATAAGAAACAACATGAGACACACACAAAGTGTGCCTAAACTTTTTTGACAAAGATTGTTCCTTCTTCCGCTTAAATTTGGATTTGTGTGTGAAATAACGGTACATTTTTTGGATATTAAGTAAAAACTATTTCTAATGGTACTTAATGGTACTTACTTCATTAAAACTTTGGTCAAATTCGTTATTATTAGATACTTAAGCAGCATTTTGTTTTAGAAACATTGCTTGTGCCTAAACTTTTTTGATTCACTGTATATATTTTTTTTCTTAAAATGAATGAATTTTTGTTTTTTTTTTGTTTAATACGCCGTAAAAAACCCCCTTTTTGGGTAAGTATAGTAAAATAAGCTTATTCCCAACCAACCAAAATGCTTGAGAATAATATTATAACAAGCTTAGCAACATAAGCCTTAAGCTTGAAAAAAGCTTGTGAATCTATTGAAAAAGTATATCACAGTAATTGTAGAAAAATCAAAACGGAACCCTTGTGATAATATTACTCAAGCAAGATTGTCATAAGCTTGTTCTTGCAATTGTAGAATAAGCTTATAAAATAATAGTATATCAATAAATGTATAGAAAAGCTTACTATCCACAATAGTTTTATAAGCTTTTTCTCACAATTGTTAAATAAGCTTAAAAAAATGTTTTGTTTTTTTCGATAATTTTTTTTAGCTATTTCTTGCATCTGTAAAATTAACCTAATAATAATGTTTTATTAACATAGCATAGATTGTGTATGCATATGCACATACATAAATATACAGCTTCAACTGTGGATAGAGTTTCATCCAAAAAGTCTTCAAATTCAATAATAAATTCTATGTCCAACAAAACAATATATTTTATTTGACAGAAAAAAAAATGGTTAGAGATTCTATTGTATAAAACAACTGATTCTCAATCATACTTAATAAAATATTGTTAAATATAAGTGTTTATTAAGCATACTTTAGAAACAGTTATGTATATCAAGCGTTTCTCAAACACGGTTGAGAATTCATTATGATTTATCTTTTTATCAAGCTTTTAACAAGCTATATTGAGAAATGCTTGTGACCTAGTGTTTTTATTAAGCTTATTCTTAAGTACAATTGTCTTTCGCTTTTCAAATGGTCGGTTGGGTTTTAGCTTCCAAACACACACAAATTTGCACTGAATTTTCAAACTTTCGCGAATTTTATCTCCTAAACCAATCGAGACCGACAATTTTTTCTTTCACCATTGGGTTTAGGAGGTCCATATACGTCTAATAAAAATAAGAAAAAAAAAATTCGGGCATGGTCGCTAAAGTAAAATTATTCCGAAAAGTTCATCTTATAAATTAATGGAATGAACAATTACGTTCAACTTAAGTACTTATTATTAAAGGGATTTCAATTAGACTGCAGTGGTTGCCACTTCAGTTGCCGCCTTCGGCTCGGTCGTGCCGTTTTTTGGTGCCGCTGGTAAGTCCTTAATGCCTGTTGAGCCAAATCCATCAGCTCCACGCTCTGTGTCTTCCAAAGTCTCACACTCTACCAACTCCGGATAAAAGATGCGCTCACAGATAAGCTGGGCTATACGATCGCCCTTCTTCACATCAAAATCAGCTTCGGAATGATTGAAGAGCACAACGCCAAGATTACCGCGATAATCTTCATCAACCACGCCGGCACCAACATCAATGTAGTTCTTGACAGCCAAGCCAGAGCGTGGCGCAACTCGACCATATGAACCTTCTGGCACATGAATTTGCAGATCGGTCTTGACGAGGAACTTGCCACGAGCTGGTACCACGCAATCATAGGCGCTGCGTAAGTCAAAACCAGCTGCCTTGGCAGAGCCGCGTATTGGTTCAAATGCATTTTCCGTCAGTTTAGCAAAACGTAGCACGCATTTTGTATCAATCTTCATTTTCTTGGCAATTGAATGTGGTACTTCTTGCTCCTCGCTGGACATCTGCTGAGAATAGATAATGAAATTAGTCAAAAATTAAGTAGTTACATTCAACTTTTGAAACGAAATCTTACAAAACAACTTTTAATTTATTTTAATGAGGAAAGTCGACAATTACAATGAAGCGGTAGCACTAATATTTTGCGCAAATTTAAATATTTTTGGCGGTCCTAGCCGAAGCGAATTTGCAAAACTCAGCTGTTTGATGACGCGTTCGCAAACAATTTTTATTTGTTGCGTTGAGTGCGTTCGATAAATCAGAACTGTTTAAAGAGGGCCATAGATGCCAGTTTCGTGTGATAAATCACTTTTCGTGATTTTTTGAGGGCTGTGTGACAATGTGTGATTTTTGAAATGAAGCGAGTGATTTTTCACTCATGCGTGATTTTTTTGATCACTCACTTTATTGTTGAAGAGTGCGTGCAAGTAAATGCGAAAACACGTATTTTAACGAACAAACCCAACACTGCAATTGAAATTTGCTAGCGCAGGTATAAAGTTTAAAATTTTTAAAAAGTTAATATTAAGTTTTTATTACAAATTCAGACAATTTAAATTATTTCCACTGGTATATATTATATTGAAATACCAAAAACTTTCATATCTTCTTAACTTTGATCTAGTATATAAGATATTAATGAATTTTTAACAATAAGCTTTTGCTAATATTACCAAATAACAGAAAATATCTCATTATTTGTAAAATTGTATGGCATTAAATGCTCTTTTATGCTGTAAAATTGGAATTGCTTCTGAGTGATTTTCTGTTCTGTGTGTGATTTTTGCGTGATTTTCTGTTATGTTTGTGTGATTTTGCGTGATTTTTTTTCTATGTGCGTGATTTTTTTGCTGTGAGTGTCACACGAGTGATTTTTACATATATGTTGTGTGATTTAGTGATTTCGAGTGTGAATTTTGGTTGGCATCTATGAAGAGGGCTCTACACGATACAACGGCTGTATAATCGCATATTGTACAGCTATTGCCAGTTCAATCATGCGAATGTGATATATTGCAACTTTTTCAGGCTTCAAATCTCAGACCTCATGTGCCACACGGTGGCCATTTCCATACAGGTTCAGTAGTTAAGAAGCTAGTTCCGCTAGTTCAGCTTGGCACACCCGTTGTAATGTTGGCATAAATGTTTGTTTTTCTCTGCCCAACAAAAACACATTCTCTATAATCCATGGTACAAAAACACAGGTAGAATTGACAAGTGTTGATTTTCTCATCTAACCCTGCAGCTACACGTTATAATAATGTCTTGCCAGTAGAAAATATGTAATAACTTCGAAAATGTTTCGAAATAAGCATGTAATGAGCAACCAATTTCGCTGCGGCCACACGTGGCAGTAAAAGTTAATTTGCACAATGTTGTCAAAGCTAAAGGTTCTAGCAATAATTCAACTACTTTCCTCTTTTGTTTACTTTTATTCAGTGGTGCTTTTGATGCCACAACAGCACCAAACTTAAATGGGAGAAAAATGGGGAAAAAATATGTTTTCAAAAATTATATTTATAAATATATTTATTGCAATATTTTCAAAAAAACTTTCAGTAATTAAAATAATTTCATACATTTATTTAAGTACAAGACATGAAAAAAAATACAAACTTTAAGTTGGAATAGTTTAGGGAGAAAACACAACACTGTTTTACCCGCTTTGATTCCACTGTCTGCGGTGGTCAAAATTCACTGCCTCTGTAAAAGTTGTTGCCATGGTCTGACAGTGCTGGCTGTCGATGTCAAAGCGTGAGTTTATTATTGAAAAAGTGAGAATGTATTGTTCTTCGAACTGTTACTGACACGTGTGGCTAGAGGTTAAAAGTAAATGAGTTCCTATCAAGAACACCTGTTTGATGTCATATGCGTTAGCCAATTTTACCAGTGTCACCTGTTGTGACAGCGACACATCAGGGAGCGATGATATCGCTACGGCAGTGTCAGAAAAGTTGTCTTGTTTATGAAATGTCAAGTTTGTATCAAAATACCACAGGAAATTTTACCGAAAAATAAAAAATATCTATTTTTAAATGCATTTTTATGCGCAACTTCATATTTATGTGCATCAAGTTTTGACTTAACAGTTGCCAAATGTTGAGTACGCTGAAAGTGACCAGTGAAAATTAATTGTATGCAATGGCGAATTGTGAGAGCTCTCTTCGTTGTTATATTTTTTGACAGATGTTAGTTTCCAACAGAAACGTCAACACTACCTTGTCGTTTTTATATCATGTCCTTACGTAACCAGAGTTGTATTGAACTATTATTCTTGTACGACGTGGAGTACATGTTAATCATTTAACTAAGATGTGAAAAATATTTGGTACTTGCTATATTCTGTTTGGAAGTGCTCTAAAAAGTTGCATACAGTATATGTTATACTTTGTTTAGATACATCAAAGAAGTTATTTCGAGAAAATTATGCAAGTGTGGAGGACTTCTGAAGCTTTTCTGCTAAATTTTGTTTATGTATGCTTCGAAACTTTTGAGGCATGCTTTTTGAAACACATAGCAACCATGCATGAACAACAAAATAAGAAGAAAAATGCCAAAAATTGGCATTATTACTTATATGTAAACATTAAGTAACAATAATATTAATTGCCTTATATTGGCCATGCAAATTATCGTAGTGTATTTAAATTAAAATTTTATTTTACTTTACTTATGACACACCTTGTAATGCGCAATGCCGTTATATTCTAAAAATAAAAAATTTTGTTCATACAGCTTGCAAACATAAAATTTATGCTCTCATAAAGAGCATAATAAAACGATAAAATGTATGGTCTTGTCTGCTTGACGTTCGCTTGGATACTGAAGCTTTGGTCGTTCTGTACGTGAGATGAATACATATTTTCATGCACTTATAGAATCATAAGAGAGACAAGAGTAATATCAAAATTTTTTGTTTTCAAGTTGCGTAAAACTTTACATTATGTCTAATAGCATCGTTATATTTTTCATTTTTATGAAATTTGATTAAGTAATTTAGCTTTTTTTAAAAAATTTATAAAAAATTTCACAAAAATATAATATATCACACTTCTAACCAAAACATTTGCAAAAACTTATGTACATTAAAGAAAGCTTGGATATTTGTTTGTCAAAAAAAAAAAAATATCTCAAAGACTAAATAAATGTCTGTTATTCAACAACGTAAGCTTGTAAGTTAAAAAATTCACAAAAAATCCTGATTTTTAGTAAAACGTCGACTAGCGCGGCCACTTAACTTTTTCCAAAAATATAACAAAAAAATCTTAAAAATACCTTAATCCATAAGATTTCAAACAAAGATTGAGCATCTATGAAATTAAAAAACTTTAATTTGGAACACACTTTATTGCATGAGTACTTTTATGTATACAAAAATTTATCAACGCTGATTCATCGCGATAAATCTTTCACAGCACCGTTCACAGTGCTCGAACTAATAAAATGGTGGATTTCCAATGTTCGCAGCTTATAATTGTGAATTGTGAGCGGTTGAGGCGAACGAAGAAATAAATCTTTTGAAATACAGTTGTATATGCCACATAGAAGGCATGCATGATTCGAATCACAAGATATTATCGTGTGAAAGCTCGTTAAGAGAGTGTGCTTGCCTAGTCTGAAGTTTGGCAATGAATTTTTTATATACCTGGCAGTGCTATTATGCTAAATTTTCATACGACGTAACGTAAACATAATGTTACGTTAGAAATGACAGCTCAAGGCCATAACAAATAGAAAAATATGCCTCCGGCAGGAAATGTTTAGGAAAATCATTAAATTCAACAGTTTTCTTCAGAAGGATTTTTTACGTACACACTATAATGGATTTCTCAGACTTTCTTGTGCGCAAGGTATGTGCAACAATTGTAAATTTAAAATAAAAATCAAATATACTTTCTAATGCTTCAAAGTGCCCACCCACTGCCATGTACATTCCAAACTTTATCACATCCGAAGAGGAGCAGCGAATACTCTCGCATATAGAGCGCGCACCGAAACCTAAATGGACGCAACTGTTGAACAGGCGTCTTATTAACTACGGAGGGCTGCCACATCCCAATGGCATGATAGCGGAAGAGATACCAGAGTGGCTGCAGATGTATGTGGACAAGATAAACAATTTGGGTAGGAGTAACAAAAAGTTACGAGTTGAGTGATTTAATTTAATATTTCTGTATTAATGCACAGGTATTTTCGAGTCACAAAACGCTAATCATGTGCTGGTCAATGAGTATCAAAGTGGCCAAGGCATCATGCCGCATACTGATGGACCGCTATTTTTTCCCATAATATCGACAATATCATGTGGCTCGCATACAGTGCTAGAGTTTATGGAGCGCGAGAAGACACCCACTGCGCTGGAAAGCACCGAAGTAGAGTCAACTGCTGCCGATGTCCAGCCTCAGAAGCGTGAAGTGCGCTTTAAACTGCTGCTGGAACCACGCAGTTTGCTGATACTCAAGGATACGCTCTACAGTGAATATTTGCATTCCATCAGCGAGTGTGCTACAGATGTGCTCTGTGATCGCATTGCTAATTTTGAGAATTGCGAAAATGCCTACAAAATGGGCGACAGTCTGGAGCGCAAGACACGCATATCACTAACCATACGCAATGTTCCAAAAACTACAAAAATGAAACTCAAGTTCTGCTAAACATGCAGTTCCCTGTTAACAATGCCAACTGGCTAAAGACTGTCTAGTCATTAGACAGATAACCTCAAATTCAAGCATATCGTCGTCGGCAGCGGAATCTGCAGGACCCAAAACTATAACTTCCACACTATTTAAGCTATGCAAATTTACCAAAAGAACGCATTTATTTATTTTAGTTGATTGTTTGAATACGTAAAGCAATCGTTATGTTTTTTTGATCTCAGTGTATTTGTAACTTTTGCAAGTTTGTATATGTATGTAAATCCGCAGTGCTTTAATATATATATATTTATATATATAAATGTTTATTATAAGTAAATTAAACCAACATTGTTGTTGTATTAAGCAAGCTAAGACCAAGTTCGAATTAGCTTCGAAAAATATTCACTTCATTTGGTAATTCTTTGTACGTTTGTACAATAAGTTAAAATAATATTGTCATGATTTGTTTGTGTACGATTTTGGACCACATTTCTAATGGAAATAATATAAATTAATTGTGCAAAAAAATTAATGTAAATTAATAGCTTTTTATTGAAAACATAAAACACTTAAATAAGTTGTCTAGATAACGCTTTAAAGTTTAAATTTAAGTTATAATTTTTTTCTTTTTTTAAATTTTACAAAAGCCACTCCTTGCTTTTTCTTTATTGCGCCACCCAGTTGAGTTGAAATTCACGTTCGAAAACATCGCGATCGTACAGCTTTACCGCACTTATGCGCGCCGATATATCCAGCCTTAACTCATTGACGGCCAGGTGAAAATTCTGTCTCGCCTCACGCTGTCTATCCGTCAATTGCCGTTCGAGCGGTTTGCGAAATATATTCAATATACGATTGAGATGATATTCAACACCTGCACAACGTCCAATACAAACCCAAAGATTTTCGGGATTGTGTATGTTGCCCGGAAAGCGTCGGCGCATATGAAATGGGGCGGCACCACTCAACAGTGATCTTACCTCCGCACAGATGTTATTGTGCATCTTGACGTCACTCAAACTAAGCACTTTAAACTCGTATTTATTGCAAAAACTTATCAGATCGCCAACACAACACCAGGCTAGTGAGGACAGCATGGAATGCTGACTGGACCAATTGATATAACGGCCTACAATAGAGTCATCGCAGTTGCTGCTTCTTAGCGAACTGCTATAAAAATCCTGCAAACTAAAATTGCCTGCTTTAAAGTCATCCGCATGCAGCTCTTCTGATATATCGCTGGTGGAAGTTGAAATCGTTTGTGTTGTCTGCTCTTGTGTCTGCTTTACCGTCGTCAGCTCCTCCTGAGTATCTTGGAATTTTAACTGTTTTCTTTTAACTAGTGTTGCCATTGTCAGTTTACTTTTATGTTTATATTTTATTTAAATTTTATGCTTAACCACGGTACACGGAAGTTGCTGCTTCTGTTAGATTTTATGTAATCATCTTGTCTAAAGCACAAGAAGCCACTACAGCATCGATTAATTGTTGTTTCTTGGTGATTTTTTTATAGTTTTTTTGTGCAAATGTTTATTTATATTTACATCATTAATCAATTGCAATACCAATTCGAGCGTATTTGCCATGCATTGGAGTTCATTTAGCTTGTCGCCGATGAAGCGACAAAATTAGTTTATTTTTAACTCTATGAGTTGCAAAAAAACAAATTCAATTGCATTTAAATTGCTATAAAAATAAATTTGTAGTTTTTGCAAAAAATTGCCAATTTGCTGGGCGGAGTCGAAAATTGTTGAAAAAAAGTTGTATCTATAAACAAAATTTTTAATTTTTAAATTTAAATTTTAAACTTGTAACAGTTTTTAATTATTTAAATATTTAAACAATTTGTGTCCGTACCAAAGTGGTCAGGCACAAAAGTCCCGAGTATCGGACTCAATTTCATTGTTAAATGCTACGATTAGTAACGAAAAAAAATTCATATATTTTACCGAATATAGTTTCATAACCGGCCTGAGTCTTAACTATAGTGCACACAAAACATACCTAACAAATACTTTGAAAGTCACCTGAAATAGTACCGTAGTGCGCCTGTATTATATCCATAAAGGGTTAAAATATGAGCGACTATATTCGAACACAATAAACCAACGAGTGCCCGATTCGGTCTTTGTTCGTACAGTGTGCCTGCCTAAGGTATTCCAGAACTAGCACTTCTTTCGATGCAGAGGTCGGACATTCACCGACTCGGGCACCGGACATATGTATATCGGCTACTGTGCTGACACAAAATATGAAATTGTTTCTCGGGTACTTCTATCTTGGTTCGGTCGATAATATCGATATCATCAGCATCCGCAAGGACCTGGACACGTTTGTAGAATATGGTTCCATTGCGAAGTACTCCTGCCTTTCGTAGGATCCCCTACATGATGAAATTTAAGATATCGCATGACAGCTGATCGCCTTGTCTGAAACCTCGTTCAGTATTGAAAGTTTCGGAGAGGAAATTTCCTACCTTGACGGAACTACATGTATTGCTCAAGTCATCCTGAAGAATCTTATCAATTTTGCTGGTAAACCGAACTCAGATATTGTTGCGTACATGCAATCCCGAATCGGGCTATCGAATGCAGCTTTGTAATCATCAAAGAGATGGTGGGTGTCGACACTCAAAAGGATCTTATACGCGATGGTAATAACACTGATTACTCTGTAGATGGCACGGATTGTCCGGTCTCCTTTCTTTAATATAGAACAAAACACACTGAGATTCCAATCGCCGGGCATGCTTTACGCTAGCCATATTTTGCTGATGAGTTGATGCATGCACCTTATCAAATAAACAATTCAGCTGCCAGGCTGTTGGTTATTTTTGAATTGCTGGATAGCAACTCTAACCTCGTAATGATTAGGTGGGAACTTCCACGCCAAAATCATCTGCAACCAGATTGGAAAAGTGCTGCCTCCATACTACTCTCCATAATACTCCGCGCTTGAAACCTTGGGTTAGAGGCTTAACCTGTTGGAAGAATTTTCGATCATCCTTCTTGCCCTGGTGCATCTATATTTCCTCACCCTCACCCTTTTGCTGCTTCCTTCTTGCGTCTCGTTCCTTCCCTTCCTTCCTCTCTTCGCGATAGTCTTCGAGCATGGCGTGCGTTGCAGCTGACTGCATCGTCTTTTTGTTATGCGTTGGTTTTTGCTGGCTTCGCGTCGCGACACTCTTTGTCATACCATTGGTTAAGAGGTTGCCGGCGCCGAAAACCAATTATTTTCAGTGCGTTTAAAGTGGGATATATGCGCCAAAAAAGTCCGCCAGCGCCATCCACTTAAAAATTATGTTGGTTGAGCTTAACCGAGAATTGAGCGGAGGAGGCCTCGGTGGCCCATTGGATTACAGTTTAGCGACATCTAGCTTTCGTAGCATACTTGTGCGTATATTCTTTGCATTGCACATGCGGATCTTGGCTACAGAGAAAAGTGATCGGAGTCAATATTGACCCACCGAAATGTACGCACATCCAGTACGCTTAAAGCGTGTCTTCCGTCGATCACAATGTGATTAATTTCGTTTCGCGGTTTTTGATGCGGAAACAGCCACCTGGCTGCAGCGTGAATATGAAGTGTTTGAATCTGGCGCTACCAATTACCATGCTTCGTATCGTAGCGAAGTCGATCAGCCTTAGACCCTTTGTTTTAAGTGGTTTCGTGGTGTCTAAACTGACCGAAAGTGGAGCCAAAGATGTCTTCTTGTCGGCCTTCGCGTTGAAATCGCAGAGTAGAGCATGGGCCGGGCAGTGATCATACACGTCCTCTAGGATCGCGAAGAAAGCGTCATTGATAGCATCGCCTTTTGCTTCCGTCGGGGCGTTCGCGAAAATAAGTCTTAGGGGCCGGCCACGCATGAGCGATTGAGCGTGCGATTTTCAATTTTTTTCCATATGAAAAGATATTCGTCCAGGAAATTAAAACATGTTCTATTTCTAAGCGACATCGTTCAGTCGCTTATCGATCTATGTGTGGCCAGGCTCTTATGTGGAAGAATTTCGCCTTGATGCGAATTGTGGCCAGCTTTTCGTTCACGGTGTGAACCGGGAAACAAATTGACGTAGTTTGCGGCTTACAGTGAATCCACATGGTTGCTGTAGTAGATATCGCAGGCTGCTTTCTTAGAGCAGCGTCTTATTTTCCTTCGTATCTACTGGATGACAGTGATTTCAATCTTTATTTTTACGAAGGCTTCCGCCAATTGGATATAGGTACCTTACCTACAAAGGGTCCGGATATTCTAGGTGCTTATCCGTAAATAATTAATTATTTTTCGTTTGTGGTGGTCGTTAACGTAGTAGAGGTACATATCCGAGGCTGGTTTGGTTTCAAATAGGTGGTTCTAATATGGTGGGACGCAAACCCTATCCACATTCCTTATTTAAGGCCTTGAGAGGGTCTTAATTTCGAGTCTAGAGGAGAAATGGAGTTTTGAACATGAGGCCGTGACAGTTGCGGGCTATGTGGATTTTTCGTTCAAGACGCCGCACTGTTCAACACAACGCTGTCCACAACCTAGTTAGTCAATCGCTCCTTATCCGGGAACGCTAGACGCAGCTAACCTCTATAACTAGAAGTCGTTCACCGTGACCCGTCTGTAGACCAAAGATTTTGATACACCATCTAGATCACTACAAAAAATAGTTACAAAATAAAAGGTGACAGTTTTTGACCAATGCTGGGCTCTTTTTCCTCCTCGTTTTGTAGCTTCTGGTGAAATAGCTATGGAGGATGTGTAATCTTCGGTCATGGTTTCCAATTAGGCAGTTTTCTGTTAGGACACCAACAATATTTATTTAATCCCTTCTAAGGGAAATACAGTGCATTACAGTCTTAACAGTACTTTAGATTCAGGATTGTCTAAGCCTGGCGCGCCATTTGGCATGTGCTCTCTGTAGACCACCTGATGGTGATTCTTTTAAGGGATAGCACATTTGTGAGTAATTTGCATGTGGTAAGAAGTGTACCAATTATTTCCTTTTCTGCTTATAAAATTTTGGTAGTTTCATTTCGAGAGAGTTCATCTGCCTTGCTAGGAAGATTGTTGAGCTACTTTGCCAAAACGGCTTGATTATGAGATAATTCATATGAAGACATTACAGCTTGGAAGACACTACAGTAGTCGGGGAGCCTAAAGGCAAAGTTTATGTATATTGATTCAGAGTAGACTCCTCCCCCACTTTGCCATCCAATTTCGATCCATCAGTGTAGGCTAGGTGGAGAGCTTCCAAGCTCCCCTTCATATCTGGAGGGAATGGAAATATAAAACATTTTGTAGAAGAAAAACTTTCGAGTGATGTAGTCTACGGTCTTGATTATTGGAGGAAAAAGTTTCCTAATGCTAGAGGAAACTACTGTCCTTTTGTACCTCCTCGCCATTGAGAGATGGCGTCCAGGCGCATCGCTGTATTTCTAGTCTTCTGTTTTATTAGGATATCAAGTGGAACATAGAGTCGAATGCGTCTGTAGGAATGGTTCTCAATGCTCCGCTAATGGACAGCTGAGGTGATCTTTGAACTTTGCGAGGTATATTGAGGTGTGTTTGTCTGTTTAGTACTGACCACCAGACATATATCGAATCGGCCTAATTACAGGTGTATATAGCCAATTTAGTGTTCTATCTATTATGAGACCCAGATATTTTTCTTGAGCCGAGAAATTAAGTCATGTGTTGTCCAGTTTTAGAGGATTGATTGTGGGTAAGTTATGTTGTCTGTTAAAGATCACAAACTGAGTCAGGATAAATGCAGAGTCCGCAGCTGTTAACCCAATTTATGAGGGTGTTTAAAGAAGTTTTGATGACATCTCTAAGAGTAGATATATATTTTACTGAGGTGACAATAGCAACGTTGACTATCACCCTGCACCCTTCTCGTTCTTGTTGAGCCAGTTCAGCCCTGATCCGACCAGTCCACATTAAACTCCATCAGTGCATAAGTAATAGCTCCTGCCTTGATGTTGTTAAGAGCAAGTTCTATATCGATGAATGTTATTATTGAATATTCTTTTTGATGATGGGTTTTTTCAATGGTAGGGACTATGGAGTGGAGAGCTGTTTCCACAGATTTGCCTTTGGCGTAAGGATGTAGTTCTGGTAAAAACAGGTTTATTTCTATTTTTAGTCTTAAGTGGATGCATATTAGTCTCGAGTTTTAAGAAAAAAACGCTTTCAGATTAACATGCGAGCTTTTTCCTTCTATAGGTATGAAAACTACCTTCACATATCGCCAGCGTTTTGGGCTGTGATTCAGGGCAAGACAGGTTTGCTAGAACTGAAAGAGTTCGAAAGCCTATTAAAAGCAAGATGGATGGTTTGGAATTATCTATGCCATAATATAAACACAAAAGATATTGTTAACACTTTTCACTATCAACTAGTTTTAACTTAAATACAAATTAAATGCTTTATTAAAAATTTCTTTAATATACATTTTAAAGCAAAGATTGTTTTTGTTTTGCCTCATAACTAACGTTTACATGAATACAAACATACATAAATAATATACAATAAATTTGGAAAAAAATTCCAATATTTTCGAAGTACAAGAAATTGCTTGTTAAAGAAAGCACTTATATTTTTTTTTTAAGGCACAATTTCTTAAACTTGCTGTGTTATGCTTAAAACTAAAACAAAAAAAAAGAAATACTTATTAACTATAAACTTATCTGCAAATAATAATAAGAGCAAGCAAGCCTTAATTATAAAACAAAAACAAGCACCTTATGTTTAGTTTTAAGTTTATAAATACAAGGCTTGAATTGAATTCGTTTAAAAATAAATGGATTGAAAAACAAAACAAACAGCTTAAATTAACTTAAGCTAAAATAGAGCACAAACGTTTAATAAATGAGCGATGATGGCACTGTTAGAGTAAGAATTAAGTACAAATGTATTGAAGTTTAAAGCAAGTTGGAAAAGATACAATATTTAGCTTTAAGAATTAAAAATGTAGGCATATAAACGATTTAATTTAAGCACGCATAGACTGGGAACAGTTATTGAAAAATTATTTTTCAGCTATAGATTTGAATAAGCCTTGCCATATGTGTGTATCCGGTCTATGCGGTTTAAAATTTAATAAAGATTTTAATTTTGTAGAAATTTATTTAAATATTTCAATTTTTTAGGTTTAATACTTTTGCTTTTACTTTTCATAAACGACCTCAGTCATTACTTATAACATAGTTTACATAATTTGTTTTTATAGTAAAACATATAGTAAGCAATAATTCTTGCACATAGCTTATAAAATAGAAAATAGTTTCTATTGTTTAGGCATAAAATTGACGAAAAATAACAGTGATAAACATATTAAATATATTGAAAAATATAATAGCAGACGACATTTACTCATATAAGAGAATAGAAAAAACAAACACTTATAGTCAATAGAGTAGATTAGAGGAAACGTTAAACATTTAAACAAATATGTGCAACCTAAGAAAATTCTATAAAATACAAAAAGCACAGCTTTTTTCTCTCTTTTTACTTAATGCTAAAAATACAAAAAATAATCAATAAATTATTGCATTTCAATACATCAACAATTAATTAAACGCAATAGTGGGCTGGAACTTCGAATATAATATTGCCAGCGGAATGTCTAAAGCTTGGATTTTCCACGCCCGTTGCGCCTTCCACTGTAATCGTGCGCGCCTTGCCACCCAGACGACATGTAATGGTGGGACTGACCTCAACACGCAGTTCGCGATTGCAGATACTAACAGGAAAAGGCAAGCAAATTTGTTAGTTTTGAAATAAATCCAAGTTTTATATAAAACTTACTCATAGTATTTCTTGCAGACAATGCCAACAAGCTCGCCAACGCGATCTTCTTTAAGCGGTGTATGTTCACCCTGCAGCGCAAAGACCAAGTCATTGTTGGCGGGTGAGTGAAAAACAATCAGTTGATCTCGTCCAGTGCTGATGCTTATGGATGTTAGCTGGAAAGACAAAAAACAGTGCAAAAGTTAATGATTACTTTTTTTTATTTTTATTTTTTAAAAATATGGACAATTTTTGTTAATATCTTTACGATACATTAAAGGAAAGTAAGAGCATCCCAGCACAATTGCTGAAAATAGATCTGAACTAACAAAAAAAAGAAAAAAAACTATCGGCACATAAAAGTAAACATCGGCCACAATATATATTTTTTGTTATGTATTAAATATTACGGTGCTAACTTTATGCATTAAAAATTTCAAATTGATCGTTAAAAAAACCACAATTACTCACGTCTTTGATAAATATTGAACGATTCATATTTTTGAATTTATTCTTAGCGCCATCCAACTTATAGATCGCTGCATCAGTTACAATAAATGCACGATCAGCGCTCTTGTTGTGTCGATTGAATTTCTTGGCGAAGGAGGAGAAAAGCACCGATTTGAAGCCATCGACATTTTTAAGATTTTTCACATTTGCACTATAGCCCAAATAGCCCGAGTTATCATGCGAATTGGCCAAGTAGTCGCCTATCCATTTGCGTTGTTGTCCCCAGTGCAGACGACGTCCCTTAATTGCTGTGGCCGCAATTATTTGCAGGCGCAGCTGTGGCCACTCAGAGCGCGGATATTTGCGCAAAATCATGTAGGCACGCCAAAAGTCATACATGCGTCGCAAACCAGGTTCAGCACGACGCCCGGCCAGGGGTGCATGTGGCCACTGCAGGCTTTTCCCATAGTCGCGCATATTTTTGGCACCGCGGAAGCGCTGTGCCAAATCGTGCACGTAAGAGCGCAATTTGTAGGTTTTGTAGGCGCGCATTATCACCAAAGCCGCCTTCATCTTCTTGTAGTTACGTCGTGCAATCCAGCCACGTACCTGCTTCTGCAGCAGCGTCACAATATGTGGAATCATCTCGTTGCGCTGATGCTCCAGTGAAAAGAGCGTGCGCGGGGATCTAAAATGAAAATATATTAAAGAACGTTCAATTCTCGTTTCAGAGAGCGAATTATATTATTGTATTTTATTTTTTTATATTTTTATATTGTTATATTTTTATATTTTTATATTTTTGTATTTTTATATTTTTATATTTTTATATTTTTATATTTTTATATTTTTATATTTTTATATTTTTATATTTTTATATTTTTATATTTTTATATTTTTATATTTTTATATTTTTATATTTTTATATTTTTATCTATACTATTATATAAAAGGAGACTCACGGATTTGCGGCGACGTGTTCTCATAACCGCTGAACCGATTTTTATAATTTTTTCACTATTCAATTACTATGATAAGCGAAATTAAAATAGGGTACTACGTTTTTTACAAAACTTTTTCTTTAATTATTTAAGAATTCATGTCTTTTAATTCATGCTAATGCTGTACAAGCAGCACAACAAGCAGCAGAAAACCATTGCTTAAGCTCTGGCTGTGAGAGTAACTCAGCACGGCTGCCATGTTGTGTCGGGAGTTGCTCTCAGTTTGGTCTGTTGAGCAGTGTTGCCAACAATCTGACATCGTATTTGTTATGGTTTCAAGACTTGAATTGTTTATACATATTTACAGTAAAAAAATCTTTTTCCTCTTATGCCTGATATATAACCAAACTATTATTTTGTTATTTATTGCAAATGTTATTCATCGACAATAACACAATCTCGACGGATTGAAAGCTTTATACAATAGTTCAGATTTAAAATTTGTTTTTATGGCAACACTAGCTACTTTATTTGCAGTCAACTTCTTGCTCAGAGAGAAATATAAATATATTAAAATCTTACCATGAAATGGGGGATGAAATTTTTTATTGTTGTAGTTATTTCAGTATACAAATATTCCATTGCATATGCTCAAATGCTTCTCAGAGGATCTCAGTACGATCTGAAATGTCGCATTGATATGTTATTGTTTGTGTTCATCTGCGCAGAAATTATGTTCATGCATACAACCTTATAAAATAGATTTCCTTTAAACTTTTCAATAGGTTTATATTGGACGCATCAGAAAATAATTTTTGTTTTTATTTTCCAACGTCTTTTTTAAAATCAAATAGGTTGGTACTATGAAATGAAGTTGTAACAAAATGATGACCATAAATGTTGAGGAATACCAATATAACTTCTTTAATTTAGTTGGATTTTCGATTTTGTTCCAAACAGAAGCCTCAAAGTTTTTTATTTCGCGTGTTAATAAATGTTGCACATTAAAAGAGTTATTGTGATTGGAGCATATTTTTTATTTTAAACCGATTTCAAAAAGGAGGAGGGTCTCAAGTTGGTTGGTTTCTCTGTTTTTTTATAATAGCATTATAAATAATGCATTTGCATTGGTCTCCAGTAGTTTTAGTTGAACCTTAATATTATAATTCAACTTTTGAATGGTTTTCCATTATATTAGACAGCCTGGCATAAGCTACGCAGCGCATGTAAAACGCATCGAAAACGTATGTTTGACGCATATTTTAGTGTTTAAAGGATGCGTAAGTTAAGCATATTTTAAACAAGCTGTTAACATCTTCTTTGTATATTAAAATGATTGTATGTACAAGTAGACTTCAAAACCTCTAAACCAATTGTTATGAAATATTCAGGGAAACTCTAGCAAAGTCTGCAGAGCGCTCCTGTGAAGTTTGGCATCGATATCGAATAGCTTTAGAATTTCATGTTGTACAGCTCCAAAATTCTGTATTTGACCTCAATTTTCACGTGCTGTTTTACTGGTAAAATTTTAAAGCCGTTGCAGAAGGGGCGTGACACTTTTAAGGCATTCAAACTTTTCAGTATAATTTAAGAAACATAAGTCACAAATTTGTGAAACTCGGAAGGAATATAACATTTAGTCGTGTCCATCCACTGGAAAAATTCAGCAAGCATTGGAAATTGGGTCGTGACACCATCAACATAGTTTAAATGTTTAATATCGAATAGCTGTGGTACTTAATGTTTCATAATATTTAAACTCAGTATAAATTTAATTTTTGGAAATGTCTTTCGACAAGAAATATAGCACGGGCATTGGAAAACGGGGTGTGAATCCGCCCATACAAGCCAAATTTTTAATAGCAAATAGCATTGGAAATAAAAATCGCTGATCAGTGAAATTCCGAATGGAGTTGCCATTTGGTAATGTCCTTCTAATAGAAAACTGGTCTGAGCTTTGGTCAAGTGGGTGCACCTTCCCCTACAAGCTACATTTTTGATCGAATAGGTTCTGAAGTCACAGATGAAGTACATGTGTTTGTCTAAGGCTGCGTGCATTTTCAACGCCGATTCAGACAGACAGGCAAGCTGAAATCTGTGTGAACAAATGAGATACAAATATCTATCTCTCGCGCTTTTTCACACACTCTGCGGACACAGGCAGGCAGTCTGAATCGGCGTTTACTATGCACGTGGCCTAAGGCGTAGCAACGCGCGCCGGGTATTGCTAGTATTTTTATATTTTTATATTTTTATATTTTTATATTTTTATATTGTTATATTTTTATATTTTTATATTTTTATATTTTTATATTTTTATATTTTTATATTTTTATATTTTTATATTTTTATATTTTTATATTTTTATATTTTTATATTTTTATATTTTTATATTTTTATATTTTTATATTTTTATATTTTTATATTTTTATATTTTTATATTTTTATATTTTTATATTTTTATATTTTTATATTTTTATATTTTTATATTTTTATATTTTTATATTTTTATATTTTTATATTTTTATATTTTTATATTTTTATATTTTTATATTTTTATATTTTTATATTTTTATATTTTTATATTTTTATATTTTTATATTTTTATATTTTTATATTTTTATATTTTTATATTTTTATATTTTTATATTTTTATATTTTTATATTTTTATATTTTTATATTTTTATATTTTTATATTTTTATATTTTTATATTTTTATATTTTTATATTTTTATATTTTTATATTTTTATATTTTTATATTTTTATATTTTTATATTTTTATATTTTTATATTTTTATATTTTTATATTTTTATATTTTTATATTTTTATATTTTTATATTTTTATATTTTTATATTTTTATATTTTTATATTTTCATATTTTTATATTTGTATATTTATATGCGGTTTAAATTAAAAAAAATGTATTCTCTTAATCTTTAATACCTTATGAATATCTTGGTGTGTCCATATTTGACATCATTGCTGAATCCCTTCTCTTCGATGAGCACACGCACGCCATCGCGATCGCTGCCGGCACGGAAGTTAGGCCATGTGTACTGCGAGATCATTTTGTAGCGTAGCAGAAATTTGTCATAACGTTGGCGATGCACAAAACCAGCGCGACGCACGCGCACATTTTCCAAAAGGCCCAAGTAGCGCACCTGATGTTCCACACGTTCATCATCAAAGACCGTAGGACTCTTGATATCATTGGGTTTGACGCAGCGCACATAGAAGGGTTCTTTCTTTTGCAATGTTTGCACCAGGTCCACCATGGATTTGTGAAAGAGTGTGCCAGCTGTAGGTGGACGCTTCGTTGTCTTTTTAATGTCCTGAGCACCCTCAGGCCACATTTCACTTAGATTATTGTCCGATGAATTGTGCAGGAGACGTTTGAAATCCTGATAAAGTGTATCCTTGTTCTTTTCGATGAAGCCGTTGACATTGTAAATGACATCGCCAGCATAGTGAGTGATGCGAAAATCTTCGCGATGCTTCAACTCTTTGTCCATTGGTTTCAGCTGACGACTGCTGTAGTGTGGATGTTTGCTCAGACTCTTATCCATGGCGCCGAGCAGTGTTTCATCGGTGACTTTGCCAACGCTGAGGCAAGCCTCATCCATAATAGCAATGATGCCTTTGTGCGGTTGCTCTACCAAGTCGCAAATAATCTGGCAATAGACAAATAATTAACTTTTTATATTTTCCACAAAAACGCAGGCTCAGAGTTATTTAAATCTCTGTGGCTCACCTTGTTATTGAAATATGCAATATTAGTCCACTCGATGCCTTCACGTTGGTATTCTTCCTGCTCTTGCTTCAGCACGAGTTCTGCAATTTTAACATAAACAATTTTTTTTTAATACAAATTCTTCTTTTACCTTCAAATAGACTCACCAATAAAAAGCTGCTGCAATTTTTCATTGCAGTAATTAATGCAAAACTGCTCAAAACTGTTTGAATCGAATATTTCAAAACCATAGATATCCAGCACACCAATTACCGAATTAAAACGCGCCTGCGTTTTGGAACCACGGAAGAGTATAGCGCGATTGATGCGCGATATAATCCAAGTAAAGAGACGATCGTAGATGGCTTTAGCGAGGGCATCCTTGCCATATTCAGCCTGTATGGCATTGTGATCCTTTTGCATGACATTGCCACCAGCGGCTATGACGCGTTTCGTCAGCGCACTCG
This sequence comes from Tetanocera ferruginea, assembly GCA_958299015.1. Taxonomy (NCBI): domain Eukaryota; kingdom Metazoa; phylum Arthropoda; class Insecta; order Diptera; family Sciomyzidae; genus Tetanocera; species Tetanocera ferruginea. The sequence goes on along the minus strand of OY282641.1, from coordinate 127,822,703 downwards.
ACAGCTCATGGTCGGTGACTTGCAACAGTTTAGCAGCCGACTGCAGATGCGAATTGTTGGTGATCACCAGCTCATCCTCGATCACTGTAAGAAAGAGTTTTGAAATATTTTCTTTCGAATTTGATTTTAAAATAAGACTCACTTTGAAAATCAATATTGCCTAGATGTAGTATAGCTGCTACTGTCCGCCAGATGCTTGTCACTTCGGCGGCGCTGAAACCAAGTGTTTTGAATGCATTATTTGTGCCCTTGTAGTCGGATTTTTCCGAGAGGATATCGATGCTGCCCTGATTCGTGTAGTGATACTTGGTTGGATCTCTGAAGAGATCGTATTGACGCAGTTCACTGTCTGGAGCACCACGAAGAAGCTAGAAAAGACAAAAATTTTTAAAAAAACCACTAAAAGTTTAATGAAATAATAAACAAAAACATGATATAAGGGGTTTCATGACAATGTGTAGTATTTCGTATTTCTTTTTGGATAAATGTGTGCGAGAGCACTCGAAAAATTAAACGGGAACTAAACATTATTACTAACATAAAAATTGACATTAACATTAACATTAACATTAACATTAACATTGACATTAACAATAACATTAACATTAACATTAACATTAACATTAACATTAACATTAACATTAACATTAACATTAACATTAACATTAACATTAACATTAACATTAACATTAACATTAACATTAACATTAACATTAACATTAACATTAACATTAACATTAACATTAACATTAACATTAACATTAACATTAACATTAACATAAACATTAACATTAACATTAACATTAACATTAACATTAACATTAACATTAACATTAACATTAACATTAACATTAACATTAACATTAACATTAACATTACCATTAACATTAACATTAACATTAACATTAACATTAACATTAACATTAACATTAACATTAACATTAACATTAACATTAACATTAACATTAACATTAACATTAACATTAACATTAACATTAACATTAACATTAACATTAACATTAACATTAACATTAACATTAACATTAACATTAACATTAACATTAACATTAACATTAACATTAACATTAACATTAACATTAACATTAACATTAACATTAACATTAACATTAACATTAACATTAACATTAACATTAACATTAACATTAACATTAACATTAACATTAACATTAACATTAACATTAACATTTTTTGTTTTTTTTTCGGCGAGGTGGCAAACAAATGCCTACCGCATCGGAACAATTGTCGATTTTCTTATAACTTATCGATAATTTGTAACGAACTTATCTTAATTCGAACTTAACTTATTTAATTTTTCGATAAATTTTACATAATTCCTCGATCATATTGTGCTGTCATTCAGTTGTGGGCTATATTTTAAGTTTCAAATCTTAAGCTTGCAAAAGAAAATGGTTAAAAATGGATTAAAAATTTGTTCGGACAGAAACACAAGAAATTAAGCTAATAAAAACGATTGAAAATGCATCGCGTGTTTCTCGATAATTTCAAGCTAGCTTATCAGTTATTTTTCTATAATTATCGATAACTTTCTAGCACTGTTAAATTAATCGATTATTTTTCGATAACTTTAGAACAACTTATGGATAGTAAAAAGTATATTATTCGATAATTATCGATAACTTTCTATCATTTTTAAATTAATCGATTATTTTTTAATAACTTTATGACAACTTATCGATAATACTGTATTGTCATCCAGTACTGCAGCTGTATTTTATGTGTAAAATCTCTAGCTAACCGGGAGGTTCTTTTAACATGCATACTAGGTTTTCTAATTTAAATTAAAATAAAAATTAAAAAAACTAGGTTTTGCAGGGGCCAGAAACACGTGTTAAAATCTATCGATAATTTCTCTAGACCTTATTCATAATTTTCTATTAACATAACTTTATTTTCTTACTTATTGGAAGTTATTCAATAAATTTGTGAGCATTTTTTAATTTATCGATAAATTTCGATAATTTTAAGATAATTTTTTGGTAATATTTTGGTGCCATCTAGTTTTGAGACACTTTTTAAGTTTAAAATCTCTAGCTCATCGGATACAGGTTGGTTAAAAATGGCTTCTTCCAAAGTTTTTACGGAACACAAGAATAAAGCTAATAAAAACATGTCAGAATATATCGATAAATTTTTGCTAACATCTGTACGTTTTCGATAATTATAGATACATTTTAAACCATTTTTAAATTTTTTGTTAATTTTTCGATATTTTCAAGGTATTTCAAGATAATTTATCGATTATCAAATCCCTATCTTAGCGGTTAGTTCGTTAAACATAGATTCCAGGATTATTGCGGAACAGACACAAAAAATTAAGCTAGTAAAAACGTGTTAAAATGTATCGATATTGTTCTAACTAGTTTGCTTATCAGAAATTATGGCATCATTTTTGACGATTTTTAAATTTGTTTTCATAAATTTAAGTTCATTGCTCGCTATTATTGTGTTGCCATCCAATTCTAAGCTACATTTTAATTTAAGCTCAGTAACTTATCGGAAAGTTAGTTAAACATGGATTTAAAGAGAAAGACTCAAGAAGTGAATCTAATAACATGCTAAAATGAATCAATAATTTTTTTATAACTTATCAATAATTTTTTCACTTACCAGAAATTCTTCGATAATTATCGATACATTTTCGAAAATTTTTAAATTTATCGATAAATTTTTGACAAGTTTAATAAAATTTCTCTATAATATTGTGTTGTCTCTCATCCAGTTATGACTTTTATTTGAAGTTTCAAATTTCTAGGTCACCGTTGGTTAAAAATAAATTCCTAGACTTGTAAGTGACGAAAATTCAAGAAATGAAGCTGAAAAATTTATAAAATGTATTGATAATTTATCGATAATTTTTTATAACTTATCGATAGTTTTTGAACTTTTCAGAAATTCTTCGATAATTCTTTTATTTTAAGTTTAAAATTTCTAGCTCACCGTGAAGTTTGTTAAAAATTAATGCCAAGACTAGTAAGTGACGAAAATTCAAGAAATTAACCTAAAAACTTAATAAACTTATCGAGAACTTATCGATAAATTTTATTAAACTTATAATAAATTCTTAGATAATTATCGACAACTTTTTGAACATTTTTAATTTAATCGATAATTTTTGACAAAATTAATATAATTTCTCGGTAATATTATTTTTTTTTATTGTCTCTTATTCAGTTCTGACTTTTATTTTAAGTTTCAAATTTCTAGCTCACCGTGAAGTTGGTGTAAAATGGATCCCAAGGATTGTAAATGACGAACACTCAAAAATGAAGCTTATAAAAACTTGATAAAATGTATCGATCATTTTCCGATAACTTATCGATAACTTTCATGTAACTTATCAAAAATTATTCGATAATTATCGATAAATTTTCGACAACTTTAAAAAAATTCTATAATTATTGAATTTATAAGTAATATTCTATAATTATTGATAAATTTTCGAACATTTTTAATTTTATCGATAATTTTTCGATAACTTTTAAATAATTTCTCGATAGTATTGTGTTGTCTGACATGCAGTTCTAAGCCACATTTTAACTTTCAAATCTCTAGCTCATCGTAAAGTTGGTAAAAAAAATGGATTCCAATAGCCGACTTTGGCTAAAGATATGCAGTTAAAATAGTGTTTCACGGTGAAGGATTGTTTTATACAGGAAAATAATAAAATGGCGTACATTTATTTTTTTTTTTTGATTCATTAACTTGATTAACTTAATAATGATATTATATTCATTCTGAACCTGAAAAGTCTTTGAGCATTTCTCTACTACTTTTTAGGTTTTAAATCGACTTCGGTAGCTCTGACTAAAACAATTCCGTTCAAAGTTAGTTTTAAGCTTTTTGCACTTTTTACTGCATGATCTCATTCGGAACTAGCTTTGAAGTGTCTTGTTCAATTTAACACTTATACTTATTACGTGCACTCTTAAAAGAAATGAAATCATAATGGATATCGTCTCAAATGTATTGGTCGTCTCATGTGCATGTATTTGCATGTGTTTAAAATCTAACATAGAAATCCTGAACTCACACTCACAGGAAATACATTGTTTGACTTCAATTAAAATCGTAATAAAACACTCACAATTAAAATATGTTAATGCGAGAGAAAAAAAAATTGAACCACGGACTATCTATCCATCTAACTGACTATTTATCTTAGACAGAGTAAGTCATCCGTATAAATTGTTTAATTTACAACGCAATCATTTCGTTCATAACAAACAAATGATGGCTAATTTATTTTTCACTTAATTTGAGGCAAGTGTGAGCTTTAAACTGTAGAGCATATAAATATACACACACACACACACACACACACATGCAAAAGCACATTATATTTAATTAATTATCATTAACATTTTGACTTACAAATATTTTTATGAAGATATTTGTTTATACAACAATTTGAACTATACACTTTTTTGTTTTTATATTTTTTTTTTTTTTTTAGTTAAGGAATAGCTTTTTTAAAATTTAATGCAAGCATAATTAATACTACGATTCGGCAACGCAATTTGAAGTGTTGAATAAATTAAGAGGCATAAATAATATTTTTCCAAAGTTTATCTCGGTATTTATAAATATATTTTTTTGATTTTTTTTTTTTTTTTATTATGGTTAACAATAGCACCAAATATTAATGTTCAATAATATCCATACAAAACCGGATGTTCTTCGTCTAAATTCTTGTTTAGAATTGGCTCAATTGTTGAAGCCGAAAATTGCCGTCTATTGCTATAAAATTATAGCACAATTTGTGCGCTTAATAACGCTTGCAGCATAATTTATTCGCATTCATTTAAGGCTGCGGACAATTTTTTTTTTTCCGTACAACAAACGGAAGTGCATTTATGGCTAAGAGACATGTGGTGGTCATGCGTTGGTGTGTGTGTTAAATCAGCTTTGACCATCTGAGTCGTGGGCTTTGTTTAATTTAAAATGAAATGTATGCCATATTACAGCAGAGCACCGTTGTAGCCTCTGAAACAGCTTTACTGCATTTCTATTTTGATGTCTCAAAGTCACAGAACTGAATGAACAAATTTTTAATTTTTATTTAGAACAAAAAATTCTGCGCTAGAAACATGTTGGTTTGTCTAAAATTTTATTTATAGAATTTTGAATGGAAAATTAATATTAGGCAAAAGATTGGGGTAAGCGGTAAAAACTAATTTATAAGGTTTACCTACAATATATCACTTTCAATCAATGAAAATGAACGTGGATAGTTTTGATGAAACTTGCATATCAAGCATCGATCGTTTATGCATTAACGATAAGGGCGGGTTAAAGATTAAACTTTTATACCAAATTTTTTTTTTATATTCTTCAAATGTTGTTTTACAATTTTCAAAATAAATATGTATTAACAATATGTTACAAAAAAATTTTTGAAAATGTGCCTTTTTTGGTTGAAGAAACTTTACTCCGCCCTTAAATCACATGTTTTTTGACTCCGACAGCTATTTCTTGCATAAAAAAGTCACAGAAACTCAGTATCATATTAGCGCGGTACCAAATGGATCGTTAAACGCTTGAAAAACGTTGCGAAATATTGAAAGCTTACTTCGAAAGTGGATCAGTGTTGCCGAACTAATGCGAATTTAAAAAAAAAAATGTCGGTTGCGTAAGCAAATGTCATGAAAGCTTCTCGAGAATATGAACTGCATCCGTCAGGAGTCGGCATAAAATATGAAGGTTCAGTTCTCGATCACACGGTACACACTTTTAATAACACATACAACACAATTGATCATATGACGCTCGGTAAAGAATTTTCAAGGGTTGAAATGAGCAATTTAAGAATCCAAGAGATGATTCAGGCACTAAAGCATAATATTATGTTTCGGACGAAATCATCGGAAATATGCTGCAAAATTAAATTGACAGGATGGACAAGTGTAGGGTAGTCATATAACGGGGGAAATGACATTGGCCGTTTTTTAAATTTTGTATTTTAGTTATATTCTTAAGATTCTAAGAAAAAAATTTCATGGACAAATTCCTACGGGTTCAAAAGTTACAGCCGGATTAGTGGGAGCGCATTTTGAATTTTCGCCTTTTTTTTCTTTATTCACAAACTTTGAACGCGCTTATCTCGAAACCATGTTTTTCGTACTGGTTGCGGCACTTTCATTTTTTGACGAAATTTTTTTTGGATTTTTTAAAATTGATTCGCTATCATATGACACGAGCTTTTTTTTAAATTTTTTTTCGATTTTTTATGAATTTTTAAAGTCAATGGCCCAAAATACACTGTAGTGCTCAGCCTGTTAGAAACCGGTTTTCTTAGGCAAGGGAAGTGAGACAGGCGACGTGAGGTGCGTGAAATTTCACTCACAGAAAAAGCTGTAGTGACGATTGACTGACACGCATACATAAGCAAGCGAACATTTTTTTAATTGAATTTTTTGAAAACTCTCACAGTTCAGAAAATTGACGAAAATAATACAATCAAACAATGCTAATGTATGCAAGAAAAAACTGGTTTCACGTAGACTGACGCTACAGTGTATTTTTGAATGACTGACTGCTCACGCAGACTGAGCACTACAGTTTATTTTGGACCAATATTTTTTTCGAAAAAAACACACTTAAATTTGGAACATCACCAAAAATTGAAAACAAAATTTTAAAAAAAGCTACTGTCATACGATAATCAATTTTGTTAAGATTTAAAAGTAATTTTTTTTCAGATCGGACAATTTTTGCGACTCCCAGAGCTGCAACCACGAGGGTTTTTTTCTCTGCCGCCAGTTTGGAGCTCTATAAAACCAGGTTGGAGTGAAAAATATATTTTTCTGAATTTTTTTTTTCTTGTAATTTGTTCAATTCTCTACAATAATAAAAAAAAATTTTGGAAAAATTCTTGTTTTTGACTGAGGTATGAATTTTTAAAAAAAGGTCTGTTTTCTCTGCCGCCAATGTCATGTCCCTGCTTAAATTGGCTACTTTTTAATATATGGCCGATTTTGTTCCTTTTATCACCAATTAGTTGTTCTTATAAAAGAATTAGGTGTCCCAAATAATATTGCTCTGAGATGCCTTTTTGGGAAAATATACCAGATTACCGATTTTAGTTATATGAGCAGAGGGCGAATTCGTTGACTGATTTAATCAGACTCTTCTCTTACAAAAGAATATATTTCTACACAATATCATGATTCAACGGTAACTCCTTCTAGTCTTGGCCGCTTGCGATATACGGTATCGTAACACTGTGCCAAGTGGTTAAGAAATTTGGTATGTGAGGGCTTAGCATTACTTTCTATATATGATTAAGAAAAATGTGGGAGAACCACGCCTTTTTTTAAAAAATTCTTAAATTTATTTACTTTTTAGAAGCTAGGAAAATTCAATTTAGAAAAAATACTTTTTACTTGAAACCCTTACAAATTATTTTTAGTTCGAGTTGAATCGGTGTTTTATCTGGATTTCATACGGCGCAACCCAATTTTTTTGTGTTTTTTGTTTATTTTTATAATTCCGGAAAAAAATTTTAAATTTTAAAAAAATCTTTTCAAATTATGCCATATTTGACCTAGCCTTATAAAACTTCGATTAACAACATTGTGCAGACTTTAAAAAGCCCTACAAACAAAATTTCTCGGAGCGATACCGAGAGAAGAGGAGGGAAGAGAGACGCATTTTCAGGCGAAAGAAACGAGAGGCGGAAATGCGTGAGTGCGAGAAAATTGAGATGCATGGCGACAGGAATGAGACTCGAAAATTTTTCGAAAAAATAAGACGCCTGGCCGATGGTTTTAAGACCGGAGCCTCTTCCTGCAGGGATGAGAATGGGAATCTAGTGACAGATATCCAGAGTACACTGATGCTATGGAGGGAACACTTCTCTAGTCTTTTAAATGGCGACGCTGACAACAATCCCGCCAGTGAAGATGATATCCCGGAAACCCCAATTATGGATGACAGCGTTGAAGTTCCGCTGCCCGACTATAACGAGGTCTTAACAGCTATAGCTCGGCTTAAAAACAACAAAGCCGCAGGAGCCGATGGTCTACCGGCTGAGCTGTTTAAGACCGGTGGCGAAGCTCTGTTTAAATGCATTCACAGACTTCTATGGAGAATATGGTCGGAAGAATGCATTCCAGATGATTGGAACCTCAGTGTGCTCTGCCCAATCCACAAGAAAGGCGATCCCACCATTTGCGCCAACTACCGTGGGATTAGCCTTCTAAATATCGCATATAAGGTCCTGTCGAGCGTATTGTGTGAAAGATTGAAGCCCATCGTCAACCAACTGATTGGACCTTATCAGTGTGGCTTCAGACCTGGAAAGTCCACCATTGACCAGATTTTCACGCTCCGACAAATCTTGGAAAAGACCCTCGAAAAACAAATCGACACGCACCATCTTTTTGTCGATTTCAAAGCCGCCTTCGACAGTCCAATAAGGAGTCACCTATACTCCATCATGTCTGAATTTGGTATTCCTGCGAAGCTAATACGTCTTTGCAGGATGACACTGTACAACACCAGCAGCGCAGTGAAAATCGAGAAGGTCCTCTCTCTTCCATTCGATACCAAGCGAGGTTTCAGACAAGGTGATTCCTTATCGTGCGACTTCTTTAATATAGTAATGGAGAAGATCATCCGAGCTGCTGACCTGAGACGCAGCGGCACAATTTTCTATAAGAGCGTTATGCTGCTGGCGTATGCTGATGATATTGACATCATTGGCCAAAATACGCGCGAAGTCAGTGCAGCATTCTCCAGGCTAGAAAAAGAGTCGAGTCGAATGGGTCAAACAAACAGTCCCAGCGTCTTGGAAACCACGTCACTGTTGACAACACCTCCTTTGAGGTAGTGAAGGACTTTGTTTACCTGGGATCCAGCATTAACTCCTCCAACGATATCAGTATTGAGATTAAACGAAGGATAACTCTTGCCAACAGGTGTTACTTTGGGCTCAGTAGGCAATTGAGAAGCAGAGCTCTCTCTCGACGAACAAAACTGACGCTTTATAAGTCAATAATCATGCCCGTCCTACTATACGCATCACAAATCTGGACGTTGAGCAGCTCTGATGAAAGGACTTTGGGAGCGTTCGAGAGAAAAATCCTTCGCAAGATCTATGGTCCAATCTGCGTCAATGGCGAGTACCGAATACGATGGAACCACGAGTTGTATGAGCTATATGCCGACATCGATATAGTCAAGCGTATTTAAATAGAGCGGCTTCGCTGGCTAGGTCATGTCGAGAGAATAAACGACGAAGCTCCAGCGAAAAAAATATTGGATTCGGTAACCAGCGGTGGCGAACGCAGACGAGGAAGACCGCATCTCCGTTGGAAAGACCAGGCATTGGATAACCTGACGACGCTTGGAGTTTCCAACTGGCGCCAGCAAGCGCACGACAAAAGAGGCTGGCGCAAATTCTTAGACCAGGCCAAAACCAACCAACGGTTGTAAGCGCCATCTAAGTAAGTAAGTAAGTAACAAACAAAATTTTACATAACTCTGATTATGATTTTAATAATGATTTATTGAAATCTTTTGCAGGCTTAAAGGCAGCAATTTCGATCGTTGGTTTTACCGAAGCTATTTGATATGTAAAGTTTCTCAAAACTTCCGTAACCGAATTTTTTCAGTTAATTTGAAACATTGAGCTAAACTATTATAAAACTTCGGAATATAACTTTACAACAGCCATTATTTTTCTTCGTTCTTACAAGAGTAAACTTGTGGTCACAAGATGTACAGAAGTGTAACCGAAACTTAAGCTTTCGAATATTAAAAAACCTTACAATTATTGAAGTTCAGGTGTTAATTGGGAAAATTTATGTGAAGTAATGTCAAGACGATTGTGACATGAATTACACAGGCCGACAAAATATTTAACCAGAGACTAGACCGCACTTTTCTTAAGGTTTTCTTGTGATGCGCTATATTCGAAACCGGACTCAGAACTTCTTTATGACGTTTTTGAGATATCCTGCCCCAAAAGTGTAAAGACATGATTTTTGCCTACATTTGTACATTATGTAGAACCGTGAATAGTTTATTTTTAAAAAAGGTAAGACGGCATCTCTAAGAAAATAAATGTCCCTTATAAATATCGTTGAGTTTCCTCGAATATTTTTTTTTTTGTTGAGATATCAAATTTTTAAACTTGACTTGATAGAGCAATTCTGAGAATTTATTCTGATTTAATGCTTCAAATAATAAAAGTCAAAATATTCTATACTTATAATTTATGGCGGTTTTAGTCACTGGGTGCATATGATCCTAGAGTGCCAAAAACGTTATGCAAAAGAGTGTGCCAAATAAGGGTTAAGACATCTCAAGATACACATCTTTAATGAATTGAAACACTACCTAATTAAGAAATTTCAAAATTGTGTTCAAGACTTAAGAGAAATAGCGCTTGAGGCTATGCAAAGCACGATAAGTTTAATAATTTCATGTTGTAAGAGTGTTGTTTTTTTGTTCCTAAGTTTTCTTTAATATTATAAGCAACTTTTTGGCAAACTTCAAATTTTAATGATTCATAGTCTAAGTACTTTATCTATAAAATAAATGTATGTATATTTATAGAAGAACAAAAAATAACCATGACTTCAACTAAAACCACGACAACGAAGACGAGTCGGTCATATAGTCATATGTACAAGCGTTTGACTGATTTTGCAGAGGGTTTAGCAAAGATAATATTATCAAACGATATCAGTTTTTGACGTTCGAATGCGAAGGCACGACATACATATAGCAGGAAATGCCTTAGACTAGGAAAGGAAAAAAAATTAAGTTTATCGCTACGCTGTTAAATTGCGATATTTTAAGAAATGGCCAAATAAAATTGAATTAAAACAACACAACGATAGTATTTAACAAACGATGACTGGACTATTACAGCAAATTGTCAGAGTGTGGCCGCACCTTAACTAGCATCTGAAATGCTCAATATTTCGATTTTCTTTTTATCTACTTCTAGTATTATTATGATGAGTATTTTCTATGCTTTTTATGTGTGACGATTACCTGATAGAAACCGTGAAAATTACGCTCTCCCGGCTGTTGCTGCACCACACGCGATTTCTCAAGCAGATAATTTGTTATAATACCGCCCACAGGATCCGCCTTATAATCGAACTCGATGTCCATGTATTTGCCGAAGCGGCTAGAATTGTCGTTGCGATTTGTTTTGGCATTGCCGAAGGTTTCCAGTATCGAATTGCTCTGAATTAGTACGTTTTTCACTCTGAAAAGATTACAAAAAACAGTGTTACGATTTAATATAAAATTAAAAATATATTTAAGATTTTTTTAACTCAATCAATTAAGTTTGCTTTTTCTAACAATTAAATTCATTTATGGTTAGAGAATTGTTGTTTTTGTTTAAAATTAAAACCAATTTTATAGAGCAATAAAAAAAATGTCTATGCATTCCATGATTTTATGTGAGGTCATAAATCAATTTGTACTTAATGAAGTCATAAACTTAAAAGAAGTCAGTCAAAAACTTAAAATAAGATAAAAAAAAGAAAAACAATAAAAAGTAGTTCGGTAGACTTATAATAAAAGTTAAGAAAATTAAAATTAAAAATTATAAAAAAAAAAATATATAAAAATAGCGTGCTCAAAGCATTAATTTTAAAACACTTGTGGCGGGCAATAAATGTTAGCGCGCGTTATGGTCGACCATGGCCAAGTGTGGACAGGACGTTGACGAAGAACAAAAGCCGATGACAACACTTGACTTGGGTGTGTTACAATAAAAAATGGTTTAAGCGGCAAAAGGAAAAAAATAAAGAGGCAAAAGAAATCCTTAGTTTTATTGGCAATGGGAGTGGAATGTGAATGTGTGCCAGAATGCTATGATGTAGAAGTGTAATTGTATAATAAACATTATACTGCTTAGTGGAAGAATAGAGAGAGAATTAAATAAAGTTAAGGAAGGTGCAGACTGCAGTTGTAGTCATCAAATTGCATTAATTATAAATGAATAAAGTTTTCTCGCAAACAAGGATAATAATAAAATATTTATTTCAAAGAAATAAACATGCTGAACTCATGGTATATAAACTCTTTAACAGGCTAATTTTTGTTGAACATAAAAAAAAATATTGATAGACCAATTTAGGTAATTTAGGTACAAGCACAAATTTTCAGTAAGATTGTTAAAATAAAAGGAAATCGGAAGACTTTCAGGTACAAAAAAGGTACTTCGTCTTAAGACCCACTTGCTTGTTTACGTTAAAACTTCGTAAATCTTAACGATGTATAATGTTGGCAATAAATGAATAAAGTTTTCTTGAAATCAAGATGATAATAAAATTATTTATTTTGAAATAAAAATGTTCGATGCCTGCAGAGAGAAAAATAGTTCTCATAAAAATAAGAAGTTTGCCGTCTTAAAAAGTTTTAAGGCTCAGAAGCGAGAAACAAAGAAATTTCTATAAGAAAATTTTCATGTTATTATGATGAAATTCTTATTGAATTTATTAAATAGGAAATCGTTTTTAAATAAGACGATAACTTCTTATTCGGAAGAAAAAAATCTGTTTTAAATGACAATCTTCTTATATTCATAGAGAAAACTTATTAAATGCTAGTAGACCTTATTTTAGAAGGAGAACTTCGTATGTTTATGAGGTTCCTTATTCATTTTATTAAATAGGAAATCCTATTGATGTAAGAAGATCACTACTTATTACATTTTTTTTCTGAAAGGCATTTTTTTTAATTTGTTTTTGACGGAAAAAATCTATTAAAGATGTAAATCTTCTTATTTTTAAGTGAAAACTAAGTATATTTTTTAAGAGTAAAACTTATTATTTTGTTGTGATTTCTGTTAGTTTTCTTGGAAAGGAAGTCTTTTTAATTCTAATAGTTACCCTTATTAAAATTATTGAAAAGAAAATCGTTTTGAAATATGACGATAACTTCTTATTCGGAAGAAAAAATTTTTTGAAAATGATAATCCTCTTATATTTATAAAGAAAACTTATTAAATGTTAGTAAACCTTATTTCAGAAGGAGAACTTCTTCTGTTTATGAGGTTCCTTATCTATATAATACATAGGCCAAAGGTTTTTTTTGTGACTTCAACTCCTCTCAGACCAATAAACCGATTTTATCGATTCAGATGTCATAAAATTAGGTTTAGGCTGTAGATTTGCAAACCACTTTTAAAAATTGTGATTTCGCTTCAGGGGGGTACCTTTTAAAACAGAAATAAAATTTTTTGTACAAAAATCCGTTATTTAATGGATTTTAAATTTAGTTTGAGAAAAGCTTATGAATTAATCGAATTTGAATTTTTTTCAAAACTAAAAATTTTTAACATAAATTATCTTTTATGCGTTCCTCAAAAATCAAAAATTCCACTTTCCGAGCAAACAACTCAGTCAAATTTTAACGGTTTTAAAAAAAAAAAATTTTTTTTTGGGTTTTTTCATTGAGATGTAGTTTAAATCGATGTCGTAAGTGTTCTGTGAGTGTCTTTATTGTATTTCTTAATTTGATCTAATATTATTTGTTCTCTTGAATCTCTTTTTGACTTCGTTTTTATTATTTTTATTTAGTTATGTCTTATAATTTGGAAATTTAAGATCCGATATTTTATAATAGTAATAATTTTTATCTCAGTATTAATATTCAACCCAATCATGAAACATTTTCTCCCGGGAGTTGTAAATGGGAGTTTCCGGTTTTAAGATAGCAGATAAAGATATCTAATTTTTTTATTTTACACTCCCGAATATTGGCGGTTGATGAACAAAATTGCATTAAAAATTTCCAAAAAGTATTTTAACTTTATCTTAAAAACGGAAACTCCCATTGACAACTCCCGGGAGAAAATGTTGCATGATTGGGCTGATTAGTGTAAGTCCGTCTTCGTTATTTTACATTTATTGAGACTTGATATATCGTTATTGAGTAAAAACGCTTCTTTATGGAATAGCATGCATTAAACATTAATTTTTCTATTATTATATTTTGATTTAATTGCGCGAATTCGGGCAACAGGTTTACTAGTTAATTTTATTTTATAATAAATTATATGATCTCCTCTTGATATACGAAGCTCATTGCTTATTCCTTTTTCTACTTCTATAGCCCGGCTAACTGTTTATTTTTTGTGTCGATCTTTCAGCTTGCACCTGCAACCATGCTTCTTGCTGAGGAAAATTTTGGTAAAAAATAAACACAATTCTACGATAAGATTTTAAAACAAGTAAAGAAAATCTAAAGTTGGTCTAGACCGACTATGAAATACCCTTAACCTACTTTTCCAAAAAAAATAAAAATAGTATTATTGAAAATGGGCATGTCAGTGGGCGGATGAAGCCTATATTTTCAATGCATTAAAATGTACATGAAAAATTTACTCATACCAAGTTTTATTCCTGTAGCTCACAGTTAATGCCTTTATTGTGCTTTCGCTATGGGAGGAGGTCGTGTTCATGGACGGATTACTCCCAATTTTGAACACACCTTAGTTTTGGCATAAAATACATACATACCAAATTTGGTCTCTCTATGTCAAACTTAATCTTATTTATTGAGTTTTAAACTTTTTGGGTTGTATGGAAGGTAGGCGTATCTGTGGGCGGATGACGTCTATTTTTGAAAACCATCTTTGTTTTGTCATAAAAAACATACGTGCCAAATTTTTTCTCTATAGGTTAAACAGAGGCTTATTTATTGTGTTTTCAATTTCTGGGTTGTATGGGAGGTAGGCGTGTCCGTGGGTGGATGAAAAAATCCAGAAATATTCAATAGTGCAGATCCTTGGGTTCATGTGACCATGTGTACCAAGTTTTATCCAATTTTATCAACTTCTTCTTCTTATCCTGTGTTTACGGACAACACGCAGACGGACGGACGGACGGACATGAATAGCTCGACTCACGAGGCGGTGATCAAGAATATATATACTCTTCTATACCGGACTCGCTTCGTTCTATGCGTTACAAACGTTCGCACAAAGTTAATATACCCTGACCTTTCAGGTTTAGGGTATAAAAAAGGAAAAGGTATCTACAGGGTAGAAAAAAATGAATTTGTCTTTATCATTCCACGTAAAACTTCGTTATGTTAAACTTGACATTCATGAATGAATAAAAAACGAAGTTGCCAGCAAGCTGGATGCAAAGCACTTGAAAATACACGGTTATTATAAAATGTTAGTTTTATTTCTGTTTTGATTTTATTGCAATTAAAATTTTGCGCTTATTAAAAAAAGGTTTAAAGATTATACGTACATGTGTAGAAAATAGTCAATTTTTTAATTTTTTTTTTATCTTTAAAGGGTGTTTCTGGCTAAAAGTTTACTTCAAATTCAACCTTTTACAGCAAAACTAAGACTACATCAAATCAAAATAAAAAAAATTGACAGTTCAAATCAAATTTTTAAATACAAATCTTTAAATACAACTGTTTCACAAAATCTTTTCCAATTGAAATACAGAAATAATTAATTGAAATTCAAAATTTCATATGAAATTCAGAAATGATCAATTCAAATGCAGAAATTTCATTTGGAACGCAGAAAAGTTAAATTGAACTTCAGAAAATATTAATTGAAATTTAAAATTTCTATTCGAAATTCAAAAAAGATAAACTGAAATTCAGAAAACATTGATTTATATGCAGTACTTTTATTTGAAATTCAGAAAAGATCAACTGAATTTAAGAAAACATCAATTGATATTAAAAAGTTATACTTAATATTTGATTTAGTTGAATTTGGAATTCAGAAAAGATAAATTCAAATTCAGAAATTCACTCTGAAATTCAAACCAAAATCAATTAAAATTAAAAAATTGTACTTTAAATTAAAAAACCTTTAGAAATTCAGGATTTCCGTTTGAAATTTAGGAAAGATTAATTGAAATTCAGAAAACATAAATTGAAATTCAGAATTTATATTTGAAATTCAGAATAGATCGGAATTTGAATTCAGAAATGCCAATTGAAATTCAGAAAACATCAATTAAAATTCACAATTCTTCATTGAAATTCAAATTCATTGAAATTCAAAAATGATATTTGAAATTCAAAAAATACTAACTGAAATTCAGAAATTTAATTTTAAATTCAGAAAAAATACCATTTACAAAAAAAAAAACAAATCAAAATTCAGAATTTCTGTTTGTAATTGGAAAAAGATTCCAGAAAACACAAATGGAAATTTAGAAATTTCATTTCAAATTCAGAAAAATCTAGATTTATTTATAAAATTCCATTTGAAATTCAGAAGAATGTAAATTTGTTAATGAAATTCCATTTGAAATTCAGAACTCACATATAATTTAGAATTTCAATTTTAAATTCGGTCAGGATCAATTCAAATTCGGAAATTCAATTTGAAAGTTAGAAAATAATCAATTGAAATGCAGAGTTTCTGTTTGAAATTTAGAAAAGGACAACTGAAATTCGGGAAGAATCAATTAAAATTCAGATTTTTAATCAAAGTTAATTTCACAACCTAGTTCATTTTAAAGCTAAGTACGTAAGCAATTTAATTTTGAGTAGTAAATGACGCCCCTCCAAATGACGTGGCGCCGTGGTCGTGCGTGCCAAGTATGTGGCGTGCGAACCAACGGAACCCGAGTTCAAACTTCAGCTGGAGCAAAAGTTTTTTCAATATTAAATTTTCTGTTAAAATTTAAAAAAAAAGAATGCCCGCCATGATACAAATATATATATATATTGACAGCAGCTTGTTTTCTCATGAGAGCACACTTCAGAATATGCTGCTGTCAAAAATATGTAATGTGCGCTGATCACATTCAGCTGTGTCAACTGTTGTATTATCAATACATTGGTGAGCATGTTATCGCTACGAAAGTGTTAGAAAAGTTTCAAATCAAGCTTTGTATCAAATACTATTGGGAAATTTACCAAAAAATAAAAAATTTTTCATTTTTAAATGCAATTTTAAGTGCAACTTAATTTTTATGTAAATCAAGTTTTGACTTAATAGTTGCCAAGTGTTGAGTACGCTGAATATGACCAATGAAAATTAAAAATAGGCAATGGCGGATTGTGAGCGCTCTCTCAACAGGAACGCCAATGCCACCTTGTATTACACTATGGAACAAATTCTGGTTAACAAAAGTAAGGTCGATTCTGAGAGTGAGGGGTGAAGATAGAGGCTAAATTAGAAGACCCGTATTCATAAAAATAGGTTGATGATAGAAATTATGACAGAAATAAAATAGTCGTCGATTCTGGGAAAAGGTAAATAGTGGGTGGTAAAAGTGGTAGATGTCAAAAAAATCGAAAAAAGTGTTAGATCTACCACAATTTCGGTAAAGTCACAACACTGGTTGCTGCTATGGAGCGATACCAAGAGAAGAGAGACGCCTTTTCAGGCGAACATAGCTTGAGTGCAAGAAAAGTGAGAGGCATGCCGACCGACTGGAATGAGACTCGAAACTGTTTCGAAAAGATAAGACGCCCGGTAAATTGGTAAATGTTAGTTACATTTCTGAGATTTTTTTATTTATTTTGTTGATGAAAAAAATTGCTATTTTTGATTAATAATATATCTCTTAGTATTACGAATAGACATATTGTACAGAAAGGGTCCAACATTTTATTGTTCGCACAAAAAATTTTATAGATAATTATAATTAATTATTTTTGTATTACATATATGAGAAATATTGAAAAATGTTTGAAAACTATTTGCGACATGTTTTTAATACTATCTCGCTTATTATTGGAGAGTGTACTAAGCATCAAATGACACAAAACATTGTGTTTTACAATATATCTTTACAGAACTTTTTTCTCTAGGATGAACGTTTTTTTAAGTAATTTACGAAAAACCGAAAAGTGAATCCCAAAGTTCACTTCATTGAGAAGAATGTGATGAATAGCTTATAATTTCGAGCAACTTTAAAGGTCATATTTATACAATTTAAATACACTATGTTAACCTTTTTTAAAAATCTCCACAGCTTGTGTGTGTATTCAATTGCTGTTAGTAACATTTAATATATGTTGTGTACACATGCCATATATTTACATACAAACTCATTGAGAGCAATATTGTGGGAAC
The DNA here is from genome assembly GCA_958299015.1 of Tetanocera ferruginea. NCBI lineage: Eukaryota > Metazoa > Arthropoda > Insecta > Diptera > Sciomyzidae > Tetanocera > Tetanocera ferruginea. The sequence goes on along the minus strand of OY282641.1, from coordinate 127,804,621 downwards.
GAAGCATTTCTGCAGTAAACTAGAAATTAAATACATATTTTAATTAAATTTGAACTGACTTTCCATCCGACGCACATTTGCATCGACTATTTAAATGAGCTGATAATGGTCGCACGTTATCAGTTAATTTCACCTGCAAACAACAATGGTTGAACGAAAAATTGCGATGTTGTTATAAATATTTCCCTTTCTCAAAGCACGCTTCATGTTTTGTTGTTTTTTTTTTTTTTTTTGCAAACAAAGATTAATGACTTCAGCTAAAGTTAATTTGTGCGGAATAAAGAGATGATAATAAAAGAGTTTATTTAATTTAACCCATGAAAGCATACAAATAACTTTGTATGCATGTAATTTAAATGCAATGATGAAGTCACATGAAGTTGTTGTTAATGAGAAGAAGTGATTTTTTCTTTTAATAAGTCAAAACAAGAAGAGAATAGAGTACCGAGGTTATTCAAAGCATGAAACACTTATGACAAGACAAGCTAAATTTTGAACTTGAGGTTCAAAACTTATTTGTTTCACATTAACATAACTATTCAAATTAAAGATTTCACAATCCTTCAATCAATCTTCCAATCAATTTAATTTATTTTAAAACTGTTTTAAAACAATCGTTTGCAAGTCGTTCTCTAAGATATAAGAGACTTAAGCCGCGTTCATAGTGAATGACGATTCAGACAGGCAGGATGAAATCTGTGTGAACAAGCGAGATTGAAAGCTTTCTCGCATTGTTTGCCTGCCTGCCTGTCTGAATCGAAGTTTACTATGCACGCGGCTTAAGGACAGCCAGTGTGAACAAGCGAGATAGATAGCTATCTGTATCTCGTTTGTTCACACAGTTTTCAACCTGCCTGTCTGCCTGCCCGTCTGAATCAGCGTTTGCTCTGCACGCAGCCTTAGGCAGCACCGGTATTATTATTCTTGCCTGTAGCCCAGAGCTTCATGATTAGAATTTTGATAACTCAGAGGTTGTTTTTCGTTTCTCAAATTTTTGTTTTTAACCCTAGAGTACTACATTTACATTTTTTAACACAAGTTCTTAAACAAAGTGTTCTGTCAAAATTATTTTAAGACGTTCTGGTGCAAAAAGTTTTATCAAAAATCACTCTTAAATTGCTTCACGCCAAAAATGTGACCAAAAAATTATTTTCCATGCGCTGTTTTTGATTGAAATTTTATTCATTTATCTAAGGTTCTATGGATCAGAAAAAAACTATAAAATCCATCATAATCTGGCTTAATTTATTTAAGCCATAGCAAGTCTTAATTGGCATTTTTTTCAATTATTTTCAATTGGTTTCTCATTTAAGCTACATATCAGTATTTTTTACAGCCTTGTGAGTTATTTGCGAGCAAATCTTACCTTTCGATTTCATTCTGTCCATGAACATTCGTTACAGCCGCAATATATTTCATAATAATTTTTGATGCTTCTGTTTTACCCGCGCCCGATTCACCAGATATCAAAATGCAAGTATCCTGATGCCGTTGTTTAAGTATTCTGTAGGCAGCATCGGCGATGGCGAAAACATGTGGTGGATTTTCGAAAAGTTCTCGACCTTTGTATTTGTTTATAATGTCTGGACCGTAGATGTTCATCTGACGGTAGGGATTCATGGAAACGCATACTTCGCCGATGTAGGTGTAGATAGAGCCAACTTGATAGCTGAAAATAAGAAAAATTTGAAAATCAATTAGATTTAAATAGTAAATAAACAAACTATTGGCTACAAACAGTAATAATCAATGAGTATATTTTCAAAATAAACTTGGCGTGAAGAAGGCACCAGCTGTGTGGTCTAGTTTTTTCCACAATTTTCTTAAATTATAGTTAAGTAATATTTAGTTTAATAAACAAAAAAAAATAATGATTTGACTGGTAATATGGAGGTGAGTGTAAGTCCTACGGCATGCTCACACGTCAGTCAAGCGCAGCAAGTTTGGCGCCTGCTGTTTGTTGCACGCGGATTAGAATTAACCATGCTTGAGTTCAGCTGTCGACTGGACGTGCCTCTGAGTGGCATGTCAAGCCAAACAGCATCGCTGTTGATGCTGTTCGACATGGAGCAATAACAAAAACTACAACATCAACACCAACAACAACAATTATCAATATGATGTAAGCACTTTATTTGGTGTAAATTAGTTTGGAAAATAATTTTTCCAAACTTACTGTTTGAATTGATTGTTTTGATTGTTTGACTGAAAACTCTAAAAATGAGCGTTTTAATAATGCTTTTATTAAATAAGGCGCCAAAATTCTAGACATACGCACAATATTTGAAATTTTTAAGACTTCATATCAGACGAAGATCATCATTGATCATCACTGGCAGAGAAATCTTTATGTTACTATAGTAGGCAAAAAAATGTTACATATTTGTAGACAATGTTGTTGAACATGTTTTCTTCTTTGGTATAGGAGTGCTTTTTTGGAAGGTCATCATCATTAAATTTTGATTTACAAACATTGAGCTTCAAGCATTTTCTGACATTGCACACTGGGGCAAAGTCAAACAAAAGTGTGGTTTAATTCAACCGCTGCACTCAGACCGAGGCAGACCATTGATTCGGACTAAAAATAAAAAAACAAATTAATTTTCAAGTCAATAAACAAATTTATGACGTCACCAGGCAGCTTTAAAATTGAAAATGCAACGGCGTTGCATGGAGTTTTTACTCAATAAATATATGAGTTACGGCAAATGTTATGCAACGAAAGTACATAATAGGCAAAAAAGGGGTACAGGAGAACCGAAACAACTCCATGGGGATTTCTTCGATACAAAAAAAGAAACAGTTTCGATAGTATCGTAAGTGTAGACGTAGAATTCCGTTTAAGTTGTAACCTCTTCTACTTTTTCTCTTTGGTCCGATTGTTTTGTTCATTTTGCACGTATTTTTATTGATCTTCCAAGAATTAACAAATAAATGAATAACACTCAATTATGGACTACTTATCGAGGCCAAAACAAAGAAAAAGTATGATTAAATGAGGAAGCAAAACGAAACAAGCAAAATTTCAAATTTATTCGATTATTTTGTTAAGTTTGACAGGTTGAGTTCATTGACTTAGTTGAAAAGAAGGTGCCACTTTCGTCTCTGCCCGATATATAGCTTGAGAGCTACAGTCAGTTTAACTACTAATTTCAAATTAAAATTAAGACACCGATTTTTAAAAAATCGTATGGTTACTATATTTCACGTTGAACACATGTCCTTTCCTCTCGTCTCTGTCTGATATTTAGCTCGCGAGCTACACTTTCATTTCTGTTCGATGTATAGTTTGCGAACTACACTCGCTAGTGCTAGTGGGATGTGGAATCCAAATTAATTTGCATTAAAAACAAAAATTGAAATTTTACGCCATCTATTGGGTAAAAGAATAAAAAGAAATATGATCCAAGTCGTTTTTTCATAAGAGTTAAATCTAACCGGATCACAGACCCATTTCGTTAAATTTGACAGATTGAGTTCATTGACTGAGTTGAAAAGAGGTTCATACATAAACCCAATGCGAACCAATGCTTACAATGCTACCAATACGAACTAATCAGTTCGTGCAGAACAAAAAAAATACAAGCATAAACAACGAAACAAAAACAGGCGCAGCAGACACATTATAAGCAGCTGATGATTGATTTTCTTATATAAAAACATGAATTTTTTTTATATTTTACTATTTTGTGGCTTTAATATAATAGTGACAAAATCCAAACTTAGATATTCATTCATCGCAGAATATATCTGATATTTTAGTATATATATTATCTTTGAACGATAAGTATTAAAGGCTGTAGGTATACCCTAAAGTATTAGCCAAAAAAGTTGCATGACCTTCAAAAAATCTGTTAAAACGACCCCATATCAACCGCGCTGTAAGACGCAATTCTACGTCAAAACTACTCATTAGGTTTGCTTGAAACTTTCACAGTTTGTTCAGAATACTATGTTAGTTAATGTAAGAAAGTTCATTGAATCGAACAAAATTTTTCGAAGATAAAAAGAATCCTTCGTATCAAATTATCATATCAAATTCATCATATTAAATTCATGATATCAGTTCTTAAATTACGGCTGTAATCGTAACGACAAACTGATGAACATGGCTAAATCGATCAGATGGTAATGCTGGTCAAACTTATAAATACTTTTATATACCTGCCACGCCACCTTATGGGCGTTACATACTTAATGACAAAATTAATATACCTCTTACGCACTACGCTTGTGGGTATAAAAATTAGGAAAATATGCCTTAAAATAAATTAAGTGCATTCACGGTATTGAGAACATTCATATGCATAAACATTTGTAAAAATATTTTTTAACGCATTATGTGGTATAAAAAAAAAAAAAAAAAAAAAAACAAATTGGCCATTTCAGCCCTTGAAAGGACTTTGTCCGAGCTTCTTATGGTGAATTGTGTTGTGTGTGTTATTAAATGTTTGCACACAATTGATCGAGAACTGGACCTACATGTTTTATGCCGACTCCGAACGGCTAAAGTTCATGTTCTCAAGAAGCTTTACATGGCATTATTTACTCTCTGAGGTTTGCTATTGTCTGCAGAGAGGTGGTGACCGATCAGAAAAATTTTTTATTGAAAAAAACGGCTTGGGATCGAACCCGGGCTTCGAGCATGCTTAGCCACACACTTATCCTGCATGCCACGGTCACCACATTATGTGGTATATATGGACCAAATTACATACATTTTCCAACAATTTTCGCCTAATGACACTTTTTTTGAAATAGAAATATTTTCCAAAAGGTATCCTCTTTAAAATAATAAATGTTCAATAAGGTTTTATTGAAAAGAGAAAAGGAACGTGGCAAAACCTCGAACCTCGTAAGTCTTCGTTTTTTAATAAAGCGACAGATAAAGCATTCATTATAGAACATACTTAAGATATCAATCCCTGTATTTTGTTTTTTTTTTTTATGTGAACCACTTCCTGTACCATCTACTATAAAGAGTGCACGAGTTTTCTGTTTTCAGAAAAAAATTTTAAATTTTCTAAATTTTCACATGCAAAATTTTTTAGGTCATTGAGACCGACCCGTATCTTGCTTGTGATTACATGTTTCTTTTTATTTTCATTTTTGACCAGATCAAAGCTGACTAAAACTTGTACGCGGTATTCTAAAACCTCTATATTGTGGCCCGTAGGCATGTATGTATTTCTTTTCAATTTACATCTTGCCACAATGTTGCATTCACAGGGTAATAAAATATTTTTTTCATTGACATAGTTTTTTTGTAAACAAAGGATTTTCTTAACTCATCGTTTTAGTTGGTCTCTGCGAGTTGTCTGGTTTTTATAATCATAACCAAATTTACTGCAGTGTGAACTTTTAACGTTTTAGCCAGGCTATTATGTGCCTTATAAATTCACACTTATTAAAGCAACAATAAGTAACAATAACAACAACAACAACAGCAGCAATAACATAAGCAACAAACAACAACTGACGTCTAAACAAAACTAACTACTTGTTATAGCATTATGAAAATGAGCACAACTTTATGAAGTCGAAAGAACTCTTGAGCATTTGTGAAAAAAATTTAAAAATTTTTTAAAAATTATTTATGCCTCTCTTTAAAAAAATCACTGTAGAAAATAAACTAAGAAACTAAAATAGTTTCCTAACCTGCATAACACTTTGATCCAACGATCAACGAGTTCAAAATTAAGAGATATAATATAAAAAAAAAAAATATAACCAACCAAACTCGAAATACAGCAAGAAAAGGTGGCAAAAAAGCCAAAGAAGAAGATAAAATGCGGTAATTGATTTGCGATGGATGATGTAACTAACTTGGCTGCACTGGCGGCTCAAGTGGCAAAGACATGCTAGCCATCTAGCAAGTTAAAGCGGCACGGCACACAGAATTGCATATCTTTTCTTTTTTTTTAATTTTGTGATGGCGAAGAGTGGGGTGCCGTAAGAGGCAGCCCGTGAAGACCATGCAAATGAAAATGAAAACTGACGCTGAAAGCGAAAAAAAAAAAAATGCTTCCTATGGCAGTGTATAAGTGTGGAAGCGAGTTTGCTGCCAAACTGCAGCAGTTGCGATGCCGTTAAAAAGAAAATGTACAGATGCGCACCGAAAAGCGATGAAAAATGAAATTTATTAGTTAATCTAGGCAATGAAAAATGCGGCTAAATAGTTTGGAGCAGAAAAATAAAGATAACGCAAATGTAAACTAAGCAATATGAAAAATGTTGTTTTTCCAAAGTTTTGGTCTTGCGGTTGGCGTGTGGCGGTAGCGCGCATTAGAATCTATTTCAAGAATAGTCCACATCGTTTATACATTTATTTAGTTGGTAAAAAGTAATTAATTGATTTTTGTTTTTAATGAAAATTTAACTGCATGTAAGTAGTGAGAAGATTAAATGATGATTAATTAAGAGTTCTGCACTTTGAGAATTTGATAAGATAATTCTAGCAGAAACTTATTTGTATCAGTTTCAAAATACACGCATACAAAGAGTGGACCTTCATCTTGGTATTTTATAAAAACGCTAATAAAAAGTATCCTTCAATATTTAACAATAATTTTCTTTATAAGAAAGAGTAAACATTCCAATCAATTGTGGAACATAACTTAATTCAACAAGCTGCCTCGGCTGGCTTTCGGAGCTTATTTCGTCAAAAGCTGGAACAATATTTTTTTAGTGTCTTCATCATTTCTGGATTGTCGCCATAATATCGGAACTTAACAAAATCGGCTTTAAAAAAAAAATGCGGAACGGTGTTAAATAGCAGTTTTATGGAGACTACACGTTAAAAAATCTTGGACTAAATACAAGTCAATCCTGTACTACTTATATATATGACGACATCGAAATTGTATTAAAAGTGAAACCACGTCAAATACTAGACTAAGTTTTAGTCCAGCATGGATTAAAAAATTAAACTTCAAACTCCTATCGGTTAAGTTTTTAAATTTCGTAAGCAATTTAAGCTCCTATCGTGAAGTACTAAATTGGCACTCGCGAAAAATTTCATTCCGTGGCTCGATTGGTTAAGCGGTTGTCGATTTAATTTGATGAATCCAGTGACCCTTGTTCGATTCTCAGCCATACCGTTTTTTTATTTTTTTTTTTTGTAATTTTTATGTTATATAATTAATTATTTTATGTAAAAATTTCATTGTGTAACATTTTTATTTTTTGTTACATCCTGGAATCGAACAGTGGAATGCGGCAACCATCGCATTAGAGTCGAGAGTTCTAACATCGGGCTTATCTCTTGCTTGCTAGAACATGAGCAAAATGTTGAAAAAATACAGCTATTACTTATTTTGTATTAAATTTTAAACCTTAGGTACTTAAATTCAAATTTTATTCTCAACTAGCGGATGTAACCCGGTGTTACTCGGGGTTGTGCCTCGAGCACAGAAAGAGGACGATTTTCAAAAACTGCTCTCATTTTTATCAATTCAATTTTAAAATTTTTAAAATTATCGTTTTTTGGGGTTTTGCCCCCTCCTTCCATCGAAAGTATTTAGTCAAATTTCCGTAAAACTGTACCTGCCAGACATGATTAAAATAAAAATGACATCTTCAATGTCTCGATCTGACGTCTGGTTTCTGAGGAAAATGGACACCCACACTCAGAAAAAAATCACATATCTCCCTCCGGTGAAAAATTTCTCTATTTTCGATAATAGCAATTTTCTCCTTTCAAATAAAATTTTCTTCAATTACAATAAATTTTCACATTTTCGAAGAGATATTTCTTCACTTCTAGGAAATGGAAATATTTTAATGTCTCTTAAAATTACAAATATTTTTCTCGTGCAAAAAAATTCTCATTTATACAGAAAAATTTTTTGAAAATGGAAATTGTTTCCTATATTTTGATAAAAAATTCACTATGAGAAGTATTTTCTTCAATAAAGACAAATGTTTTCTCAAAAATAAAGATTCTTTTTCTCTAAAATCGAATTATTTTTATATATTTCTCTTTTTCATAGAAGGTTTTTATCATTTTTAGAGAATTGTAGGATCGCATTTAGAGAAAAGCATTCTCTGGAGCATGGTTAATGCCATTTTTCAGTAAATATGATGCCATTTTTATAATATTCCGAGAAACTTTTTTCTAAGTGCAGTTTGAAAAGAGAAAAATGCGTTTAAAGTTTTTCTTACCATGCATTTAATATATTTAATATTTTTTTAATATTTTTTGCAATTTCATCTCAAATAAATTCCAATTTTAAAAAAATTCTATAAGCATGGATTCAATTTTTGGATTGTCTTCGTTTAACTTCGGTTTTGGTCGACACTGGTCGGTTAATTTTTTTTCATCTTTATATTGCTTCTGCTGGTATTCGTTAAACTTCTATTTTTTTGGTTCGTCTTTGATTCTTGACCAAGTTTCATCAAAATCGGTTCATCCGTTCTTCTGACGTCACTGAGCCAAACATAGTTGATTGAATAAAGCGCCCTCTCACGGAAGTCTTCTGAAATTTAAATAGTTTCAATTCTGTTGCAGAGTCAAGTTATTTCACGAACGAAATTTTAGTAAAATCGATCAAGTCCTTTAGGACTTATTGAGTCTTAACAATGCACTACTTAAAGCGCCCTCTTGCGGAAGTCTTTGGATTTTTTTATTGCCTATGTTTTATCTTGGGTGCAGTTGAACGTTCATACCAAATTTCATTGAAATCGGTTCAGGCGTTTAGGAGTTATTTAGACTTTAAAACGCACTACTTAAAGCGCTCCCTTACGGAAGGCTTTGAAATTTATATAGCCTATGTTATCTTGAACGCAGTGGAACCTTCATTCCAAATTTAATTGAAATCGGTCCAGGTGTATAAGAGTAATTATAGAGTGCCACGCCCACATAATTCCACCCAATTTTTTACCTATGCTTTATCTTGGGTGCAGTTGAACCTTCATACCAAATTTCATTGAAATCGGTCCAGGAGCTTAGGCGTAATTGAGTCTTAAAAACGCACTACTTAAAGCGCCCTCTTGCGTAAGTCTTTGGAATTTTTTAAGGCTTATGTTTTATTTTGGGAGCAGTTGAACCTTAATACCAAATTTCATTGAAATCGGTCCAGGCGTTTAGAAGTTAGTATAGAGTGACACGCCCACATACTTACGCCCACTTTTTTACACCCCCTATGTTCTTTCTCACTATGAAAGGTACTCGCTGTCCAAATTTCAGCTCAATCGGATAAACTGTGCGCGAGCCTATACGGAACAGACAGACAGACAGACAGACAAACATTTGATTTTATATATTAAGAAGATTATTAAATTTAAGTACAGCTTTGGCCAAAAAAATTTTTAGTATTTTGAAAAGTATTAATTCTAATAAAAAAAGGATAAAAAATGCATTATTCCAATGATTATTTTAAAACTTACTCAAAGATTTTTTACCATTTAGTTATTTTCTATTAAATTTAAAAACTGGGGTCCTAAATTTAAAATTGTATTCTCAATTTGTTACATGTAAGTACAGTTATGACTGAAAAATTTCTAGTATTTTCTAGTAGTTTAATTTTTGTTGGTTGTATGGGTAGTGGGGGTACTGTCATGGGTTTTTTGTAGAAATATAAGTGTTGATGTAATAAACGAAGTTTTATTACTGAAGCTCAAATGTCCTGTACCTCTTTATAGAGCTTTATCTTATGTGGTTATATGGGAGGTGGGCTTGTGCGAGGGCGCATGACGCCCAATTTTCGTCCGTCCGTCTGTCCGCATGTATGTTGTCCATAGACACAGGATAAGAAGGAGTTGAGATAATTGGATGAAACTCGGATAAAATAGTGACGTGGGCCCAAGAATCTGCACTATTGGATATTTTTGGAAACCGCCCACGGACAAACCTACCCACCATTCAACGCAAAAATTGAAAACTGCATAAGTAAGCTCACAAATAAACTATAACGATTAAATTTGTTAAGTACTTATTTTATATCAAAACAAAGATGTCTTCGAAAAATGGGTATCCATCCGCCTACGGACATGCCCACCTCCCATACAACCCAAAAAATTGAAAACTCAATAAATAAGCGCATGTTTAACCTGCCGAGATAAAATTTGGTACGGAAGTTTTTATAACAAACCGAAGAAGTTTTTGAAGAATGGACGTCATCCGCCTACGAACACGCCTACCTCCCATACAAACAACCAATTTAAAACTGCATTAATAAGCTTATGTTTGTCTTACAGAGATAAAATTTGGTACGTATGTATTTTATAAAAAAGTAAAGTTGTTTTTTGAAAAATGGACGTCATCCAACTACGGACACGCCTTCTTGAAAACTCTTCTTGAAATTGAAAACTCCATAAATAAGCTTATGTTTAACCTATAGAGATAAAATTTGGTATGTATCTTTTTTAAATAAAAAATAAGATGTGTTCAAAAATCCGTCCACGAACACGGCCACCTCCCATACCACCCACAATAGCGAAAACATTATAAAGGCACTATAAAGACATGTGAGCTACAGGATTAAAACTTGGATTGTGTACAATTTTCATCAAAATGGAAATGCATATAAAATATCAGTCCACGGACACGTCCATTTTTATTACTATTATTGTATTTTGAAAAAGTAGGTTTATGGTATTTCATAGTCGGGCTAGACCCACTTTAGACTTTCTTTTCTTGTTTTGTAATTACCGTATTTCAAAACATAGCGAAATTCTTTCTAATTAAGAAATTTTTCTTTACTTTTTCAAATCTCAAGAAGTTTTGGAATTATGTCAAGAAGGACGAACCCATATTTTTCACGCCCTCATTTAGCAGCCTGCTATTTTTTCAATTGTCAAATTTTATATTTTTTTTTTGTTTTGTTAAAAATATTCTTAGTTTGTTTTTTATCGAGTTTTAAAAAACACCCAGAATTTGTGCCTCTAGACTAGAATACTGGCTTAAAGTTAAAAAAAAACGTATTGTTCATCTCACATTGCATTGAAATGAGATGGAAAAAATGGCCATGAGATTGTTCATTAACCATACATGGTAAGAATGAAAAGGGGGATAGTTGAGTATCCAAAAGAGTCATAGGAATTTCTATGGGTTCTTGCCATATTTAGACTCTCGAATAGAAATGATTCTACGAAAATTTTGGATATGACATTTTTATTTAAAATTCTCTTATGATCAAAAACCTTTTTGAACATCAAATTTTGAAAAAAATCCCATATACGAAGTTTTTAGAAAAACCTATTTTAACGAACTTTTTTTGATCTTATGTCTGGAAAACTTTTGGACCAACGTAAAATTTTGCATATGTCATTTCTATGTCAAGTAATCTAATGAAAAAAATTATTTTTCGCATTAGGTATTCTTTTGATTAAAAAAGTCCCATTAGCTTCACATTTTATTTAGGTAATACCGTTCTTCCCATTTCCTAAGTAATAATAGGATTTTGCATACCCAGAATTCCACAAAAAATTGTTGTTATAAACAAATGTTTTGACCAAATTGAATGTCAGGAAGTTTAAAAAAGTTTTATATATTTTTTTAAATTTGCTCAAAATTTGAAACTTTGTAGAAAAAGTGGTCTCAGTTTATAACTTTTTAATGATACAATTTTTTAAGCCTTTCTTTATTCCAAATGTAACTTTTTAATGATACAATTTTTTAAGCCTTTCTTTATTTCAAATGTTAAAATTTTTTTTAAAAGGGAAAAAAATTTCTTTTGGAAAATCAGAGATATGCTTGAAAATATATATACATATATAGAACTATGAAAACGTCTCCTATAGAATGAGCATTGGAAGTCCCAATTTCCCCTTTTGCCAAAAACCCTTCAACTTAAGCAGTTCCTCCATATATTTTCAAATAATTTCAATTAAACTTAGTTTATAAAATGCAGAATAAAATAGATATAAAAATACAAACATCAAGATCTTTGAACTTGATCCACCGAGTAAACAAATCTTTGTCATCAATCCGCAAGTGGTTTAACCAGATTTCACGTTATTTACATATTTATTGCTGCAAATAAATGAAAGACTCGTAAAAATTATCACACCAATCTCTTTCAGATAAAATGCGAAATTATTGTTTCATTTATATAAGAAGCCTAAGATTGTGAAATTAATTTATTTTTTTTTCATTTACAGAGCCTTTAAGTCTTTTATCCAGTGAAGTCTTAAATAACTATGGCGATTCTGCATTATTTTCTCTATAACTTTTATTAGCTGTCTGCATATGTTTAATGCATAAAAATATATTTTGAAATAGCAGCGTAAAATGTTCATTAGGTTTTAAGTTTTATTTATAAATTTAAATACTTAATATTAATTGCATACGATTATTTGTCTAGCTTTTTAGCTTGGCTATAAAAGAAAATAACAAAAACTTTGGAAATATTGGTTGCGGAACAGGCAATGCAACGATGCAATCATCGGCTTTTAGGGTGAGAGAAGCAACATAAATTAAAAGTTAACCATAAAGATTTTTATGATTAAAATACATAAAGATTTTATGTGTAAAGATTTTAATGGAAAACGAATTGGTTGGTATTTCCAGAGAAACATTAAAAAAAGACTAAATGAAACAATAAATGAAAATAAAATTATTTAAATTTTAGCGCTGTCGTTATTAAAAAAAAAAATTAAAAAAAAAATAAAATTAAAAAATCCATAATTTTGTTATTGTTTAACAAAATTTAGTTCATTACGCCTCCCATAAGTACGGGTATGGTTTGAGTCTAAATTAATCCTCAACAAAATGCAGCTTAAAATCATTTGTCTTTTATATGGTTTTTGTTATTTAATGTTGATTTTTTTTTTTTAATTAAGGTCAACATATATGTGTCTAAAATCTCAAGTTCGCCAAAGCATGCGCTGCTTGCGACATTTTGCCCTACATTATGACGTCATTTTGTATTTGCTTTAAAGGGTGGGTATCTCTTGAGTTTTTTTGTTGTTGCAAAACGCATGCCATTTATTGATTTTGCACCAGTTACTGCAACACAAGTTGAGTCACCCACGAAAGCGAATGTTTGCAAGTCAAAAAGGTTGGCCAAGTTAATTAACTGTTCAGATAAGTTAACACAAATAATTTTTGCCCAAAAAATACTTCAAACTGTTTGTAATACTCGATAAGAAAAAAAAAAAAAAAACAAAACAAAATAAATTACTTCTCATTTATGACTGTTAGTAATATACATGGCAATGTCATAAATAGTTAGCACACTTTTGGTTTAAAGTTCAGGGTCAAACGAGCGTACAAGTGGTTTGGACTGTAATAAATTTCATCACATTTTTAATGGAGGCAACTTTTGACTATGAAAACATGGGAGGTGCCAATTTATTAAAAAGGGGGAGTGGCATTTGAGTAGTACTCAAAAAAGGAGAGGGTCAATATTATATGAGTTATAATTATTATTATTATAAAACATTGTATATGAGTTAGTATTGACGCAAGAGTACTGGTACAGGTGTACGCAGAATTATAACAAAGCAGGATCAAGGTATAGGCCGGGAAAAATGGGCGTGTCACTTTTACAAAAGACCCTGTGTTTCGGTTAAAATTGACACTACTCGATCATACACGGTTAGGTAGGTTCAGTACAAAGCAAAAAGAAAAAGTGGGAGCGACTTAGCAAAGGGCGTAGTACTTTTAGTGATGGCTACAATGAAAACAAAGCAGTATCAATAAATTGGGCGGATTTTTACAAAGAGGCATGTTTTCTCTATTATAAAAAACATATCTCGGTTAAAATATACACTAGGGTACTGAAATTTAGTATCGAGGTAGGTAAAACTATTCGAAATTCAATCAAGAAAGTCAGCGGGACTCGATCAAGGGACGTTTCACCATAAGAAAACACCGTGTCTCGGTTAATATTGACACTAGGACACTGAAAATTGATAAAAGGATAGGTAGAATTGCTTCAAAGCATGACAAGAAAGTTAAAAGTGGGCGGAATTTTATATAGGGTGTGTACCTTTAAGACAAAATACTGTATCTTGGTTAACATTGATAACAAAAAAAAAAAACAAAAACAAACTGGCCATTTCAGCCCTTGAAAGGACTTTGACCGAGCTTCTGATGATCAATTGTGTTGTGTGTGTTATTAAATGTTCGCACACAATTGACCGAGAACTGGACCTACATGTTTTATGCCGACTCCGAACGGCTAAAGTTTATGTTCTCAAGAAGCTTTACATGGCATTATTTACTCTCTGAGGCTTGCCATTGTCTGCAGAGAGGTGGTGACCGATCAGAAAAATTTTTTATTGAAAAAACTTTTTTCGCCACGGTTGGGGATCGAACCCGGGCTCCGAACATGCTAAGCCACACACTTAACCTGCATGCCACGGTCACTACGGTTAACATTGATACTTACATTTAAATTAGACAAAACTCGTTGGGCAAAAGTCGTGACAACAGAATAAAAAAAAATATATAAGAAGAAATGCATCATTAAAGAAAATTTTTTAACAAAAAAAAAAAAAAACAAACGGACTTCAAAATCAAAACAAATTAAAAAATTATTTTAAATGACTTTTACTCTGAATATCTGGGTCAAATTTGAATATTTCTTTATATATATATTGTTATTATTTTGAATTCCTTTTGTTAATTTTTTTTCTAATTTCTCTTATTATTGCTACACAAAAAAAAAAACAAAAAAAAAATTTGCTAAGAATTTAAACCGAATGTGTGGGGCTGACTAAGGGCCAGTTTTTCAGTGCGGGTTTAAACTCTAGTCAAATTAAACCGAAGTTAACTCACCAAAATTGGACGTTTACTCACGTTAACTCACCAAAATTGGAAGCAAAAAAGCACATCATTTGATAAGACTGGTTTACAGCCAATATGTACTTTGAATGCCACTATTCTTTTCTCATGTAAAATCGGTCGCTGATTCCGAAAAAAATTTTTTTTTTTCTGTTACTCCGTTTTCGAGATATTGCCCACTGTAGGGTTTTCAACGAAAAAAAAAGTTGGTTCCACTTAATTGCATATATCTCCAGAACCAACAACAGTAATCAAACAAATGATATATCAAATAAAAGCTAATAAAATTTCTTACAAACAATGCAAACATCATTTTTTGGTCGAGCTGTGAGTTTTGGCGGAATAAATTCAAATTTCGGGGATTTTCATTATTTTTCAGAAAAATTTCCAAAAAAAGACAAAATAGTTGCAAATTTCGTTAAGAAATCAAAATATTTTGTTGCTTTTGATATTTTTTACTAAAAACCTTTATTTTTCCAAAAAAAATAAGCTATTGTTGAAGAAAATCTATTGAGAAATGAAAAAGTTGTGTTCAATGGAACGAAAGCACCCAAAGTTTAATGTATTTTCAATATTGTGAGTTGTATGGGAGGTGGGCGTGTTCGTAGGTGGGTGACGTCCATTTTGTGTGCTCACGTTTGTTTTGACATCAAATTTTACCGTACTAAGTTTAGTCCTTGTGGCCATATTTTAACCTTTTTATGGTATTTTTAATATTGTGGGTTGTATGGGAGATGGGCGTGTGTGTGAGCGAATCACACCCATTATTTGTACATGGCTTAGTTTTTGTACAAAATACATACAAATTGCATTTAATTTCTGTAGCTTTAATAAAACTCTCCATACAGTGATTTACATTTTTTTGGCTGTATGGGATTCCTACGAAAAATAAAAATTTTTGTCACTTTCTGAATTTTTCTTTTTCAAATATTTAAGAGAAATGTCGATTTTTGATAGACGAGCAGGTTTATTTTCGGATTCTGGCGTTCTGGAAAGTTATAGATAAGATGATGAAAATTTTTTGTTGTAGAAATAATACAAATGATATCGCGCTAAGTTTCCTAGATATACCACTTTGTCTTTGTTTAATTTAAGGGTGTTTGTGGCCCCTTGTGTGAATATTAAGGCGGTCTTGAAGGTCTCAAATCAAAATTGTGCTTGGTTAAGGATTTAAAGGAAATTTACTACTGCCTCATAGTATAAAATGTGACCTTAAAAAATTGGTTATCTGAGCTAACTCAGAAAATCCTTTGGACGATATGTTTTATGGGCCAATAGCTATCAGAAACCATTGAAGTTTTTCCAGTTATTTTTTGGTGTCGCACAGCGTCATTATTAATTGTCAAGAAAAATAAACCAATGACTTTCATTTAAGGCAGTTTTCTAGTCTAGGAGTAACAACATTTTGTGCAAAAAATATCTTTCTTTTTTCAAACAGTCACCATTTTGAAAAAAAATACTTTTTTTTAATTTTCGTAGTTTAAACCATAGCGACATTCTAACTAATAACGAATTTCTTTTCTTTTCTTATTTATATCACCAGAAGGGTTGTAATCATATCAAGAAGGTTAAGTTAGGTTGATCCGGTTTTCTCTTTTTGGAATCTTACTTAGACCATATGATCCTTAGTAGTACCGGTTGATGAAAGCCTTGAGGGAATTAGTGGAAATCTTTAAAGATTTACGCGTAGGTCGCAAATCTTAGGAGGGATTCTTGAGGGATTTTGGCTGCATCTTTTAGTGACGTTAGTGTCGGTGAGCCTTAGTATTTAAGTTTCGATCTAAGTTAGGGGATCTTGGTTTCTTGTATTTCCTGCAGTTGTCATCAGTGGTAATACCCAGCTTTTAAGCGTGGGCCACCACCCTGCAGTGACATGTGAGGATTCCCACATATCAAGAAGGACGCACCCTTATTTTAAACGCCCTCACTTTAGCAGCTTGTAATTTTTTCAATTGTTAAAAATTTTTCATTGAAATTTTTTTTGTATTGATAACACAGTGCGACACGAAAAAATAACTTCAAATATCTCAATGGTTTCTAGTAGTGCATGGTCTATATATTATTCTCTCATACTCAGTTTTATCGGATTAGGTCAAATAAGAGAGAAATTCAAGGTTAAATTTCACCTTTAAGTCACAAATTTTTTCTGATAACTCTTAAACTAAATTCAAATCCTATGTAGTAACTGTCTCTAAGTATTTGCAATGGATGGTTCTTAACATTTTGAGACCATTTTTTGCTCAAAAGGTAACGTAAGGGGGTTAATTTTTTCTTTGAAAACAGGCCATTTTTAAAATAAAAAAAATGTTCAACAGTTCAGTTACTTTGTATTTATCTTCAAAAACAATCAGATTTTGCTGAATTTTTGCATACACCTTAAGTAAAATAAAGTAACACACCTCTGAAAAGATCACAACAGTTACATGTGCGCATCCAAAGATATTCGGATTCAAAGATTACCAAAGATGGTAACTTCGTTAACGTCATCCCTAGAGTAAAATCATGCAGCTGAAAATTAAAGACCCAACAATTTTCTTCAACACTGTCCTTAACGTTTTTACCGAAAGAATTACCGTTTTGAAGATATACGCATAAATATGTAATAAAAACATGTATGAAAAATTTTGATCTTGGGAAGAAATAGAAATAAAAATAATTTTTATTTTAACCGTTTTAATTTTTAATATATGCTGAAATTACATATTTACGCTCATATCTTTAAAACGGTAATTCTTTCGGTAAAGATGTTAAGAACAGTTTTGAAGAAAATTGTTGGGTCTTTAATTTTCATCTGAATGATTTTACTTTAGGGATTACATTAACGAAGTTACCATGATTGGTAATCTTTGAATCCGAATATCTTTGGATGCGCACATGTAATTGTTGTGATCTTTTCAGAGGTGGGTTATTTTACTTTATTTAAGGTGTATGCAAAAATTCAGCAAAATCTGATTATTTTTAAAGACAAATACAAAGTTACTGAACTATTGAAAATTTCTTTTTATTTTAAAAAAGTCCTTTTTTCGAAGAAACAATTAACCCCCTTACGTAACCTTTTGAGCAAAATATGATCTCAAAATGTTAAGAACCATCCATTGCAAATACTTAGAGACAGTTACTACACAGGATTTGAATTTAGTTTAAGAGTTATCAGAAAAAATTTGTGACTTAAAGGTGGAATTTGACCTTGAATTTCTCTCTTATTTGACCTAATCCGATAAAACTGAGTATGAGGGCATAATATATAGACCATGTACTACTATAAACCATTGCGATATTTGAGGTTATTCCAATTGGGCCTTAAATTGTCGCACAGTGTAATATATCAATAAATATTTTATAAAAGTAAGTTTATTTTTTATCGATTTTTAAAGACACTCAAATTTGTATCTCTAGACTAGAATACTGTTTTAAAAACGTCACTCAGGCTAATTTTTCAACACTAGGTGCAAAATTGTTCTATAGGATCTTCATGTAATTCTTTTTGATCATAATCGACTGAATAAACACTATAATAGCATCAGAGCATAAGTGAGTTTCCGTAGTGGTTAATAGTATTGGTAATACGATTATCGTTTATATACTTTTGTATATACTTTTTGACGAACTCTCTTACTTCTTCTGGTTCACTTTTGATAGTCTATTAATTAATATTATTAACTCCTTAGCAATATATTTGGTAATATTTGGAAAATAAGCTGCTCTGATCAAAATACAATGTTCAACAAAAGTACAGGAAATTTTCCAAAGAAAAAAACTGCATCATAAAAAATAATTAAAAATTTGGTGTTTTTTCGAGAAAATTGCATTGAAATATTGAATTTTTTAAAAATAAAACTAAATTTTTGACTTTACGTGGTCGTAACTTTTTTGGTTGTGACTCAATGGAAAAAATTTGCTCCGATAATAACTGAAGGAAATTTAATTTTATTTTTAGAAAGCTATCACGTTTGGTAATTGTTGTAGAGATATGTTAGTTATGCATTAAAACGTAATGACACCTATGTTTTTGTTTTTTCCTCCTAGCTCTCTATGGGGACGTTTGCGACCACCCCCACTCATACAATATTTTTCTCGATTCATGATGGGGAATCACCTCCTGAATTATTGTCCCCTAGGTCTGGGACATCCTGTATTTATAAATTATAAATATTGGAAATTATAAAAAATAAAATCACTAGCGAACTGTTGGAGCAAGTGAAAAGATGTATTCTCAAATAGAGCAAAAGCGTAAAGTAATTATATGAAAATACCTGTAAATACCACCTCCCGACAATAGTACAAAAAGATCGCTCAGGAAACTGGCGTGTGCGTTAAAACTGTGGGAAGGACCATATAACGGTACAAAACAGGTATCGCGTTATCAAGAAAAACAGGGTCTGGTAGAAATAGTGGTTGGTTCAAAGAACCAGGGGGTGGATCAAAAAGTTAAGTGGCTGTTTGTGAAAAATTCAGGAATTTCGGTACGTGATTCAACGGGAACATCGAAATCACACTGTTGAACGGTTTAAAAGCTTTCACAACCTGAGGAATTATGAAGTGCACAAAACACCTGTTTAGAAGAAGAAAAAGACGCTGAAACTAAGAGCGCTGTACTGCGAGTACCCTACCAAATTTGATTGCGTGATCATGATCATGAAATGTGGTCTTTGAAGAAAGGATTTTGTGAGAGATCGCACCATCAAAACGGAAATAAAATTCAGAGACTGCCTAAAGCGACGTTTGCTGCTGTTTATATATCAGTATCAAGTTTCGGCACTATTTTCGACAGACCTAGCAATAGCTCACAACGCCCATAAAACGATGAATTGGTACCAAACCAGTAATGCCACACACGGTTAAAAATCTTGGGCTAAATTTTAATCTTTTTTGGATTACATATAGGACACGACCAAAAAAAGATTACTTTTTAATCCAATGAAAAGTTTTAAATTTACCAGTCCAAAAAGGACTTATTTTTAATCCGCAAAAAGTTTAAAATGTTTAATCCAAAAATGAATAATTTTTAATCCGCAGAAAGTATAAAATATTATAATCCAAAAAGGATTAGATTTTAGTCCAAAAAAGTTAAAAATATAAAAGGATTACTTTTTAATCCACAAAGGTGAGAAAAAAAGCTTAGAGATAATTCTCATATTTCATAAGTCTACGAAGAAAAGTTATCCTTTGACCTCCATAAGCATGTATATATATATTGAAAAAAGTTCTCAAACTTAATTTATGCTAAATTTTGCATATTTCTATACGAGCTAAAAAAAACTTTTTTTTTTTGTCGCGTACTTTGAACTAATTTGCACTAAATCTTGCCAATATTTTTATAAAATGTAGCACTCTTTCATCGCGTTAGAACACTTAAAATACATATCGGTTCTTTTTGTTTTTTTCTTGTTTTTCGAGTAATTAAAACCGCGAATGTCACGTCCGTGCCAATGGCTTTTCAGCTGAAAAGCTACATAATATTCAGCTTTTCGCCATAGAAGAACTGTCAAATAAAGAGCTGCTTTTCAGCAGCCAAAAGGTCTTCGTGTGAACATATTATTATATTGCCATAAACTTCACTATATATACATTAAGGGTATTCATGCAAATGGGCAATGCCCTTATAAATGATATAAACCGTATAAGTTTATTAGCCTTATAAATGAAATGTATGGAGAACCGTTTACACAAACCAGATATATCACAAACCAGCAATCAACTGTTTATATGTAGGCTGAAAGTTGACTGTTAACAAGTTAACAGCTGACATATCTCTCCAAATGCACAATCGACTGATAAAAATAACTAATTGCCCAAAATACAAGCTTACCGCTTTGCATGAATACCCTTATTATGTATTATGAAACACTGCTCAATGTAATAATGAATATAATAATATTTTGGTTCAGATTTTAAGAAACAATTTCTTTCATTTAATTAAAAAATAAACTTCGGATGCTTTAACAACATTAACTATTAAATATTTAGCGTAAATTTCGTAGCAGTAGAAGTTTTCAATCTTAGGTATCATAAATAATTTTTCCTGAAAATACTACCTTAATGTAAATTTGTAGTCCAAAAATAGTCTTAAACTTAAACTTTTTTGGATTAAAAACAAATTAAACTTAAGTATGGAATAAAAAATAGTACTTTTTGGATTAAAAATTCCTTTAAACTAAAGCTTGGATTAAAAACTAGTCCAAAATTTTTAACCGTGCAGAAGAACAAACCGTGTGAAAGCAAAAATATCGAAATATTTGGACATAAACATGGAGTCGGCCATACAGTACAAACGAAAAGGCGGTAAAATACTTTATGGAGGACCTTAACCATAAAGTTTACAAGGCCAGATTAGTTCAGGAAAAATTATTGGTTTTTGGGCTATAAGAAAAACAAACGGATGGATTTTTTTATGGAACAGACCTCAGACAGACAAAAAGCTATATGTTCTTGTGTATTTAATTTTCTTTTATATACTTTACTTGACTTTTAAATGTTCTTATTAAAAAATTATGCAAAATTTAAGGTGTGAAGAGGGAGACATTTGTATGAACAATTTTAGACCTGTTTTCAAGGAAATTGTAGCCCTTGGTTATGCCTGTCAGGCTTGTTCAGATCTTATATATTTATACGTGAACATTATAGTTTGTCATACGCTTTTTTGGTATTAATTAAAACTCAAAATAAATTAAACTTATATCATTCGAAAGGTTATGTTGCCCAGATGTGCAGAATGTATACATAAATGATATATCTGATTTAAGAGAGAAATTAAATTTTTGAGAAAAAGCCCGCTCTTTGATTAATATGAAATTTGGTTGGGGGAGAGTTTTTGAGTTGGTCGAATTTGAATTTTTTTTAAAAGTAACAATTTCTTAAAAAACTGTAGTTTTATGCATTCGCCAATTGTAAATTTGTAAAAAAATGTGTTTTGATTTCAAAAATTTGACTTTCCATGTCAATATCTTAATCGAATTTGAACGGTTTTTCAATTTTTATAATTTTTTCTAAAAGTTTGTAAAATTTTCTTTCAAATGTGATAAAAATTACAGCAAAGTTCTAACCAAAAGTATTTTGAATGAATTTTCTTAATATTGTCGTTAGTTATTTAGCGTGTGTTTCAACCAAATGCCAAAAGAGAGAAAAATACTGCCTCAAATTGAATTTTCTAAATTCTGAAGCAAATATCTCCGCCATCTGTGAATAGATTTTATTTATTTCTTTTTTGTATTTAAGTCTTATTAGTTAACTTAAAAAAACTTTTGGAAATAATACCGTTTTTTTTTTGTTTATATTTAAATTTTTCTTTTTAAAAAAAGACCATAAAATTTGATTTATTCTTAAAATATGGGGTAAAAATGATTTTTGTTGTAAAAAAACAAAAACTCAAAATTGCATTTTTGATTTTCTTTCAAAGTCTATACCGAATTTTAGGTGAATTTATTTTGTCTTGACACTAAATTAATAAACTGTCCGTGCCATCAAAAAATCAAGGCTTTATTTTTTAATGATTTCTTTTCCCTATGATTTCTTTGACAAAATTAAATTTTTTTTAAAATGTTGTTTTTCTGTTTTTGAACAAAATAATAATATAAAAAAATAATTTTTTTGAAGAAAAATGCTTTATATCTCTAATCAATTAAGAGTTATAGCCTCGAACTTATTTTAATCATCTCGCATATAATTATAAATAGGCAATCAATAAATTGGTCGAATTTCGACCCCAGGCGATACTAGTACATCTTAAACGGCCATTAATTTTCTTCGTAATAGTTAAGAAAGTAAATGCAGACTGAACATTGAGCATTACAAACAATAGTTGTCTTGGGACTTCGAACTGATACAGTCATCTTGCATTGGTGCAATTGAACCGAATTTTACGGACATGTATATTTTTAGTACCGTTTTTTGTAATTTTCGTTCTTTAAAATGCTCTTGAAAAAAATAAGGCAAATATTATCTGAATTTAGGTCTAGGATTCAATAAATTTTATCTACTTCAATATAAAACAATCCAATCAAATAGTTCTCAAGATATCGCGGACATTATTTTGTAAAATATGATTTTTCAGAAAACTAGTTTTATGATTTGGTTAATGATTTTTTCATGTAATTTCGTTATGGGCAAAACCGCTTTGGAAATATATTTTAAAAATCATAAGCTATCGAAAAATGCAAAAAAGTATAGCTTTATGTTCGAGTTTTATGAAAATCCCCCTCTTAACCCATTTCAACCGAAAACGGTAAAACAATTGCAGTATCTTTTGAATTGTAAATGAGTTTTTTTTTGTTTTTAAACATTTTTTATTGTAAGTAATAAATTTTTATTTGCCGGTTAATGGGTTAAGAAAGAACAAAGTGAAAAAATATGAATGATATTCTTTTCATCTTTAGCAAAAGTTCAAAGTACTAGAGAAGAAAGAATTATGTCATACCAATAAAAAGCCATAATCAATATAATTAATGGTTGCCAAATTTAGCCATAGTTAAGTCATTGATTAGCGTTTTATTGAAGTTTTGGATTGCTTATGGAGTATTACGGTCATTAGTTAACAAACATGTTATTAAGACACAAAGTGTGGTTGTAGTTCGAACTAGGCTGTTGTCCAAATTATTATTTAAATTTAGACAATATATCTGGGAACTGAAGTACCAAATTATCTGCTGTAGAAAAAGAATAGAAAATTAGCAAGAATTACTAAGATAGATGGGTTGAACTTGCTTAATATAATTTGATTTTAAATCATATCTAAGATTTGCAAATTCTTTTCTTACTATTATACCGCTAACACAAGGCTAATCAGATAGTTTGTTTAATAACGAAATAAAAATGTAAACATCTTATATAACACAATACAATCGTATTTTATGTTGCTTGTCAAGCATTGTTTTATATGGGAAGAAATTAAAATTTAGGTCAAACTCATGATGGAATATCGTCAGTGAAGAAACAGCGCAGAAAATAAAACTCAAACGTCTAAGTGTTGAGTCACACAATAAATATGAAAAATTTACAGAACAAACAAACATTCATGAACATTAACGTTCAATATATTTAATATTCAAAGAAGCCGCTTAGTTTTGTATTTATTTAATTTTTTACAATCATTGTTTTCAATGCAAGCAAATATTTTGCAATCTTGAAGTTTGTTCATTGTTATTGATCAAACAGATCAATTAAAATGACTATAACAAAAGCTCAACAACAACTATAATACCTACAAACGTCATACGTACAACAACTGCAGGTTTTTGTTTCGGAAAATGTGTATTTTTTCGAAACTACTCAGTTTCAAATGTTTGCTTAAATATGACATGTGTTTCGGCTAAACTTTAAGTTGTAAAACATGGTCACAGTTATAAAAATTTAAACAGCTGTAGGCGTTGGTTGTTGTGCTTTTGGAAAACAGTTAATAACTAAAATATAACACTTAAAGATACCTGAAATTACTTATTTAACAACCAAACAAGCTGTGAATTTTAAAAATGTTATTGCAGTAAAAAAAAAAAAAATATAAAAAATGTGAATCATCAGTAAATACGAAGTATCTCAAGGAAACTACGGTCAGCATGATAGAAATTCTTAGGAAATTAATAAAATTTCTGAAGCACATTTGATATCTTTTCATTGACTACTTTTCATTGAATAGTAGTCAATGTTTTGACTAAATTTTTAATCAAATTCTAGTTCTATTATCTTGTACACTGGACCATTCCAGTTCTATCACCATAAGACACCATAACACAACTGGGAACTCTTGACGAAATGTAACCAACGTTTTGTTCAAGTTCTCAAAGTCTTTAAGTTTGTCATGTACTTTTCATAAAATAAACAAATAATTCGTTATGATTGTCTTGAAAATATAAAAAATTATAAACAAAAAGCTTATTATATGAAGTGTGAACAATTACGTCATTTTGATATCCACATAATTAAAATAAATAAAAAAAAAAAATATACCACGAAGCAATAAACTTGAACAACGTGCATAAATTACGCAGAACAGCGCGAACGAGCATATTTTTAGCTTACAAAATATTAGTTTTTATAGAAATTTCTACAGTTTTAATATTTGCGCTCAAGAAGAGCATGAATGGTGAATATGAAAACCATTTTTATTTAAAAATTAATGAAAAATGAAAATATTTGAAGAATTTTTCAAGAACAAAACACAAAAGTGCACAAGTAATAAATAAATTTTATTTTATTAAATATCAAAATATTTTTGATATTTAACCTGACCTAACCTTACAGGTTTAGGGTATAAAAAATACAGTCATTAAAAACAACACGATTTTTTAATCGAAAAATGTAAAAGTAGAAAGTGTAAAAGTGCTGGTCCTGAAGTAAATATTTTTTATATTTTATTTATTTGAATTTTCTACAACGTATGAGGGCTGTTTTTAAGGCAGTTGAAACAATTTTTAAAGGTTATGTTTTTAATAAATTCGATATTTCTATAAAAAACTAGATACAACTATGTTCGAAAAACAGCAAAATAAAATTTAATTAATTAAGCGTATCAAAAGATCTTACTTTAGAACAAAAACTTCAAGTAATGTCTAACTTCATGCTTTCTTTCTTACTACAGAATTTTATATTTGATATCTTATGTTTCATTTCTCATGTCATATCTATCATAAATCAAGACCCATGAATCATGTCTCATGATTTATGTCTCATGACTCATGATTAATGTCTCATGGTTCATGACTCACGATTCATGGTTCATGACACACAATTCATGTCTCAAGGCACATGATTCATGTCTAATGAAACAAGACTCATGATTCATGTCTCAGGAATCATCCTCTTGACTCACGATTCAAATATCAAGTGTCATGTCTCAATTTTGAAGTATAAAGCCTCATGTCTCATTTTATGCTTTATGTATCATGTATCAGGTCTCATGACTCAAGTGTCATGAGGTATGATTCAAGTGTCATGCCTCATGAATCTTGTCTCATGAACCATGCCTCAAATCTCAAGTCTTGTGTCTTATGTTTTAAGCCTCATATTCCTGACTCATGTCTTAGGATCCGTTTCTCATGATTCATGTATGCCTTATAAGTCATATCATGCCTCATGAATCATGAATCATAGCTTATGTCTCATTACTCATGAGTCATGCGACATGATTCATTCGTTCCTCATGATTCATGTATGTTTCATGACTCATGAGTAATCTCTAATGAGTCATTTATCATGATTCATATCACATATTTCATGAATAACGTATAATGAATAACGTATGCTTAATGTTCTATGTCTCATATCTCAGGTCTCGTGACTGAAGTGTCATGACTGATGTCTCATTGCTCATGACTTATGTCTCTTAAATCATGAATCGTACTTCATGACTCTTTTCACATAGCTCATGTCTCATGTCACAAGACTGCTATATCAAGAATAATATCACATGACTCATGCCTAATGTCTCTTGTCATAAAGTGATAAGTCTGAAGTCTTAAGTCGCAGAGCTGGAGTCTGATATTACAATTCTCATGAATGATGAGACTCGAGTCTTACGTTTCATGACTATTCTCTTAAATATCTTGACTCAAGTTTCATGTCTCATTACTCGTGCATGTTTATTCATGCATCATGTCTCATATATCGACTCATGTCTCTTGATTGAAGCCTTGTGTTTCATGTCTTATGACTCATGTTACATGACTTGTGTAACATGACTCATGTCACATAACTCATGAATTGACTCATTTCTAATGACGCAAAAATCAGGATAAACATCTAATTATTCATGTCTAATATCTCATGAAGCACTTTTCAAGCCTCAAGTCTTTAGTCTTAAGTCTTAAGTCTTAAGTCTTAAGTCTTAAGTCTTAAGTTTTAAGTCTTAAGTCTTAAGTCTTAAGTCTTAAGTCTTAAGTTTTAAGTTTTAAGTCTTAAGTCTTAAGTCTTAAGTCTTAAGTCTTAAGTCTTAAGTTTTAAGTCTTAAGTCTTAAGTCTTTAATCTTAAGTCTTTAGTCTTTAGTCTTTAGTCTTTATTCTTTAGTCTTTAGTCTTAAGTCTTTAGTCTTTAGTCTTTAGTCTTTAGTCTTTAGTCTTTAGTCTTTAGTCTTTAGTTTTTAGTCTTTAGTCTTTAGTCTTTAGTCTTTAGTCTTTAGTCTTTAGTCTTTAGTCTTTAGTCTTTAGTCTTTAGTCTTTAGTCTTTAGTCTTTAGTCTTTAGTCTTTAGTCTTTAGTCTTTAGTCTTTAGTCTTTAGTCTTTAGTCTTTAGTCTTTAGTCTTTAGTCTTTAGTCTTTAGTCTTTAGTCTTTAGTCTTTAATCTTTAGTCTTTAGTCTTTAGTCTTTAGTCTTTAGTCTTTAGTCTTTAGTCTTTAGTCTTTAGTCTTTAGTCTTTAGTCTTTAGTCTTTAGTCTTTAGTCTTTAGTCTTTAGACTTTAGTCTTTAGTCTTTACGTCTTAAGTCTTTACGTCTTTAGTCTTTACGTCTTTAGTCTTTACGTCTTTAGTCTTTAGTCTTTAGTCTTTAGTCTTTACGTCTTTACGTCTTTACGTCTTTACGTCTTTAGTCTTTAGTCTTTAGTCTTAAGTCTTAAGTCTTAATTCTTAACTTTAAGTCCTAAGTCTGTAGTCCTAAGTCCTAAGTCCTAAGTCCTTAGTCCTAAGTCCTAAATCCTACGTCCTTAGCCCTAAGTCTTAAGACTTAAGCCTTAAGTCCTAAGTGCTAAGGCCAAAGTCTTAAGTCATAAGTCTTAAGTTTTCGTCGTCTTTAGTCTTTAGTCGTCTTTAGTTATTCTTGAATCGTTCGTGTTTAGTATTAATTCTAGTCTTAAATTTTAATTCTGAAGTATTATGTCCTAAATCATGAGTCTTGAGTCGGAAGTCTTAAGTCCTAAGCCTAAAGTCACAAGTCTCACACCTCAAGTCTCATATCTCAAGTCTCATGACTCATGACTGAAGTCTCTTTTAAATTTCAAGACCCAAGTTTCATACACTATGTCTCTTATATTGTCTCATGTCTCAAGATTTAAGCTTCGTGACTCATGCTTTATGACTCATGTCTCATGGCTTATGACGCATATCTCATGATTCACGGATCACAGCTTTTGAATCATGACTCAAGCCTTAAGGTTTAGTCTTGATTCTTTAGTCATAAGTCTTTAGTTTTAATTCTTAAGTCTTACATATAGTCTTGAGTCTGAAGTATTAAGCCGAAACTTTTAATTCTTAAATCTTAAGTATTTGGTCATGAGTCATGAGTATCAAGTCTCATATATCAATTTTTATGACTCATTACTCATACCTTATGACTCACGACTCATGCCTTATGACTCATGACTTATGACTCATGACTCATGCATTATTACTTATAACTAATCTCTTATGACTCATAACTTGCGATTATTTCTCATAACCCATGTATTATGACTCTTGCATCATGACCCTTGTCTCAAACCTTAACACATATCTTATATCAATTATCTTATATCTCTCATATCTTATGTTTCAAATTACTTAAGAGTCGCTAAAAGCCTAGTGCTCTGTTCAGTTTCATGAGAAATTTCATTCCAATTTTCGTACAAAAAACGATAGCTGTGAAATACGTGTAAACATTTTAACAACATGTTCGTCAACGTAGTACTCTGTTCCGCTGTGAAATATATTCGCAACATTTCTCTTGCAACATTTTTTTACGACAATTTTATTGAACTGCCTATTATTTTTGATGTGAAAAGTGACAGTTGTCGTTATTTTTTGTTTTTATATATTTATTTTTTCTATTTTGAAAAGTAAAGCATGATTT
The DNA here is from genome assembly GCA_958299015.1 of Tetanocera ferruginea. Classification (NCBI taxonomy): domain Eukaryota; kingdom Metazoa; phylum Arthropoda; class Insecta; order Diptera; family Sciomyzidae; genus Tetanocera; species Tetanocera ferruginea. The sequence goes on along the minus strand of OY282641.1, from coordinate 127,776,141 downwards.
TTCTGAAATTTTACAATTTCCACGCAAGAAAATATTTGTCAGAATTTTTAAGCAACAAAAAAATTAATGTTGTGAGCGAAATTTTACGCAAACGAACAGAGTACTAGGCTTCAGCAAAAAAAAAAAATTAAAATTAAAAATGACTTTTTTTGTACGAGCAAAAAATAATTTTTATTTTTGAGAAAAATTATAAATTTCAAAAAAAGGTAAATAAATAACATTTATTTCTGAGCAAAAATATAAAAATCAATTTAAAATATTTATTTTAAATTTTTATGTTTAACGCTTAAAGAATAAAAATAATAATTTATTCGAAGAGGCAATACATATTCCAACAATTCGGTTTACTTAAAAGTTTTTCCGATTCTGGAAAATGCTGATTTTTTCATTAAAATTTGAAAAAAATCATTTCCGGTCCCAGGTGGTTTCATGTCTCATAAAGCATGTGTTTAGACTTATATCTCATGGTTTGTGTATCACGAAATATCATCTCATGATTGATGCATATTTTTTCCAAAAAGAAAAACAATTTGAAAGCAACAGACAATGTAAGAGACAAAATTTTACAAAACAACAATTGTTAATTACTAAAACAGAATTATAGTCAAGATATGTAAAAAACAAACAATGTCACCTGATATCCGGTACAAAGAAAAGCACAACAAAATATGACACTTTCGATTATAAATTATGTCTCATGTTTGTTTTTCTTATTGACAATATTGTAACTGTAAATAATAAACCAACAAATTGACTAGAAAATAGGTTCCTGTGCCATGCATGCAATTCAATACCTTTAACCGATGGATGAAACTATTACAAACATAAGAATAAAAAGTTGATGGCCATAAGAGTAGTAAGTCAAAAGCCTACTATATGACCCACATAAATGACATCGTTTATTGCCTTCTTAGCTTGGTATACCTTTTATTCTTCAGACGAAATGTTTTTTCATTTTGTTTTGAGTACTTTTCGCAAGCTCAGTGAATAAATATATTGTTTATGATTTCATTTTTTTTCGTTTTTCTTCGTGAGCGTGTCAGTGGGTCGTCTTCATGCTGGTGGTTCTGACAATAAGCTTTCACTGTTAACCCTTAATTACTATTTATAATAAAAAAATGGGCAGATATATTAAATATTTTTACACGTGTTAATATATCAACATAATTATAATTAAATACATTCAAATAGCATCAGCAAGTAATACTTGCTTATGTAAATTTTGATTTGCTTGCCATGAATGAAAACTCATTCATTGAATTGTATTATACAACATCAGCTATCTTAGATCTGTTAATGAGTATTCATTAATTATTTATTACACCAACACTTTAAAAAATCTATTAGTCAGTCTTACGATGATGACAAATAACAATATTATTTGGTACAAAATTTTGCAGTATTTTTCTCAATCATCTTAGAAACTCCTGAGTCATACTTTTTCTAAGCGATTAGTTTTGAGTTTTTATGTGAAGCTCGTGTTTAAGAGATAAAAATGTGTTTAGTTTGTTTTTTTTTTTGGTTTGAGTTTAAAGATGTTTTAAATGGCGTGAAAACGAAAATTAAAGCTTAAAAGCACATTTTTTTGTTTTAGGAAGTAGTATTTGATAAGAAATACTAAAAGGTACTTTTGCACTTCGGAAGATTTTGTTATTTTTTATGACGTCAGTATGTAATAGAGAGCGGTGTGGCTTTCGTACAACTTTTTTAATTTCGAACTCAGAGTTCAGTATCAGAATTTATTTCTTAAACATGAAGTCAATAAATGTACTCATATGGATGTTACGAAGATTTTGCGTATATTATGACGTCACTTTGTATAGGATTTAGGCCAGATTAAAATTCGACTTTGGCGTCTGGAAGTAATAGCGGCCCAAATACGGCCATTTTGCCTATTGACGTAGCCATTAAATAACAAATGAACTTCATCAATGGACTGTGAGATCCGTTCATAGAAACGCCCATCTCCCTTAGAAACCACAATAGTGAAAACTCTATACAATTTTTTTTTTGAGCTGCATAAATAAAACCTGGTATGTGTTTACATATTTTATCAGAAGATATGTAACAAATATGGACGTCATCCGCCAATATCAGATACGGCCATCTCCCATACAACCCACAATAGTGAAAATTTTTTAGAGGGTTTTTTTTAGCACCAGGAATGGCATGTGGATATATTTCATCAAAACTAACATATGTTCAAAATATGAGCGTCATCCGCCTACAGACACGCGCATCTCCCATACAAACAACAATAGTGAAAACTTTATATAGAGGTATATTTTTTAACTATATGAATAAAACTTGATACGTGAATACATATTATGAAAACTAAGATATAAGATAAGATAAGGGCTACAGACACGTCCACCTATCATACAAAAGCGAAAACTCTTTAAGACACAAATTGGTATGTATATATTTTACACCATAACTGAGATGTCCGGTATTATCCACCCACGAACACGCCTTACTTTCATACCTACACGCAAGTACATGAATTTTAAAAAAATAAGAAATTATATTTTATTTACTTAAATTATTTGTTGTTATATTCCTTATTATATTTATATTGAAATATTAGGTTTAGGATATTTCATAGTCGGGGTAAATAAAGAGTTTCCTTACTGGTTCTACATAATTCCGACTTTTAGGTTATGTTATTGAATTGAAGGGCTTATGTAAAAACATGATATGCCACATAAAAAAATTTTTCGAAATAATCGACCTTAGAGTTTTTAAAAAAATGTATATTTGTATGAAATCATTGAAATGATTTAAAGAACTATTACGTATAGGGCAAAAATTGATTGGGTGTAAAGGTCACAATATTTTTAGTGGATATTGATAATGCATCAAGAAACGTAATGAACATAAAATATGAACTTTTAAAGCAGTGTAGCTTATCATGTTTTTGCAATATGTCCTTCAATTATATAAATTTAGTTTTTGTGATGGGGGACCACTTGTCCTCAGAAAGATACAAGTTACTGTAATCAGTGTTGTAATATCTTATAACAATTTTGGGGCAAACAAGCAATGAACACAATCAGTCTTGTTGAGAATTATTTTCTCCACAGGAATTGGATAATATAGTTTCCGTTTTTAAAATTAAGTTTACGAACTTTTTAAAAATTTGTAATGCCCTTGAAATGACTATAATACAGGCAAATTAACCTCTGTTTTCCCTTTTTTTTTGCATATATGAAGAGGGCTGAAAACCGGCTTTATTGAGTCTTCTTGTTTTCATCAACCGTCAAAATTCAGGAGAGTTATAGGAAAATGTGACGTCTACTTGCTATCATCAAAATGAAAAATCCCTGTTTTGAAATGTTTTTTGGTAGGGCTCATTTAAAAAACCCTAAAAAAGCAATATGAAATATGACAAAATTGTTTGGGGTAAACTTTTGAGAAAGACTAATATACATCATTGAGTAGGATAGTTTATAAGTTTCTTTATATGTACAGGGTTAACTCGAAAACCCATGGACTGATTTCAATGCAACTTTCGATATTGCTTCGTTTAATGTTTCTAGAGAAACATAGGCTATATTAAAAAGCGGTATTGTTTTTGATAGGGAATATTTGGGCAAAAAGACTTTTATAGAATATGTTTATCAACAAATTGATATTTTAAAATGTTTGTTAAACAAATGCTAGCTTATGTTAATATTACTCAACGACTCAAGAGTGAAAATAAAATTAACAAAGATTAAAGGCTTATCCAGGACTCCAATGTAAAAAAAGGCATATTTTCGTGTTTTTTTTTAAAGATCCTTCAAGAAATTTACAATTTTTATTTATTTATTAAAGCGCTATGCTTCAGCAACATTATATGAAAATTTCACAGGTAAATATTAAAAAATGAGCCGACTACGACAAAAAAGTAGTCCTGACGGTAGTCAGCATATATCGGGCAATTTTCATCTTTTATAATATGAGTATGGCTTGTGTTTATTAAAAAAAGGTTTTTTAAAATAAATGCCATGTTTTTCATACATGTTGGCTTATAAATAATTCAATTGAGTAATTGAAGATAAAAAATTCTAGCGGATTTTAAGCGGATTGGTGCAATAGTTGAGAAAGTGACTATCGACTTCAAAAAAGTGGTTTTGAAAAAAGACGTGATTTTTAAACCTTTAAAACGTCACGTAGCGCTTAACAAGATGCGACATTCCTGTCACTTGTTACTATTGTTTAAAATGTGTGGTATTGTATGCTTCCAGATGCGAACCGGGAAAAGCCATACGACAATTTATTAAAGGGACTTTGAGTGTAAGGAATCTAGCATAGATAGGTATAGAAAACGCCAATTGTCAGAAAATTATTCCCCAATAAACATTTTTAAGAGCGCTCATATTTATGACTCTTAAAAGAGGATGTTTTCTGACGATATTATGAGCGCTCATAATTTTGAGTCCGAAAAGACTCTTATTTATGAAGCTTTTATGAGCGCACATAATAATTAGTCTGAAAAGACTCTTATTTATGAACGTTTTATCAGCGCACATTATTATGACTCCGAAAAGACTCTTATTTTTGAACGTTTTATGAGCGCACATAATAATGACTCAGAAAAAGCTCATATTTATGATGGTTTTCTGAGCGCTCATATTATCACTAAGCCACCCATATATAATTCAGAGCAACTTTTTCGATAAACAGCTTTGTTAAATACATTTTTTCACAAGCATTTGTTATTTCAATACACAGCGTAAAGTCAACACTTTGGACATTCTTCAAAATTACGCAAGAGATCGAAACTTCCGATGAAAGAAAATTTATATGTTATGGTTAAAGAATTTTAAATAAACACAAATAATTATAAAACGAAAAAGGGTCTATTCTTTTTGTTTTTTAAGAGTCATAAAATACTCTTAAGCATGACTCTTATAAGACTCCGAAAACAATCATAATTCTGACTCTTAAAACACACATATTTTAGACTCTTATAAGAGTCATATTTCGGACTCAGATCTGTGTGCCCTTCCAGGAAGGGAAACACGCTCTTATCGGAGTCTTTTATGAGCTCATTGTGAGCGCTCAGACTCATAAATATGAGTCTTAAAAGAGTCATAAAAGACTCATAATGTTAGATGGGTCGTGATTTTTTATTTAGAGGGAAAAGGAAATTATGAATAGATAAAAAGGCATGTAAGAAAGTTATGTTGATCAAATTAGGTTTACGGGAAAGCAACAAGGAAATTATTAACGGGGGACATGACATTGGCCGTTTTTTTAAATCGACTTTTTTATAGTTTTGTATTTTAGTAAATATTTTTAAGATTCTAAGAAAAAAAATTTTTGACTTTTTTTATAGGTTTGTATTTTAGTAAATATTTTTAAGATTCTAAGAAAAAAAATTCTTATGGGTTCAAAAGTTACAGCCATTTTTAATGTTCACCTTTTTTTTCTTTGATTAACTTTGAAGGCATTAATCTCGAAACCATGTTTTTCATAATGGTTGCGGCACTAGCGGGTTCATTTTTTGACGAATTTTTTTTTTTGTATTTTTTTAAACTTTATTTGCTATCGTATGACACGAGCTTTTTTAATTTTTTTCCATTTTTTATGAATTTTTGAAATCAATATTTTTTTTCGAAATTTGGAACATCATCAAAAATTGAAAAAAAATTTTAAAAAAAGCTCCTTTCATACGTTAACCAAAAGTAATTTTTTTTCCAGATCGGACAATTTTTGTGACTCCCAACGCTGCAACCACGAGGCCCCGTTTTATTTCTCTGCCGCCAGTTTGGAGCTCTATAAAACTATGTTGGAGTGAAAAATATGTTTTTTAAATTTATTTCTTGTAAAAAAAAAATTTGGAAAAATGTTCGTTTTTAACTGAGTTATGAATTTTTAAAAAAATGTCTGTTTTCTCTGCCGCGAATGTTATGTCCCACCTTAAAAACAATGTACTGTTCATCGAGCCAATGTTCATTAACTGTATGAACACCTTACTTTGACAACAATATTTGAAACTGTACTTTAAAATCATTGTATGGTACTTTGTCTATGAGAACACATACACTTACCCAGTGACTGTTCTTTAAAATCATGAACAGGTATACATTAAACCTCTGCACGAATGCACTCGTTTTTTCCACAACAGTAGAACCAAGTTTATGAGAACAAGCTTATCAAAGCTTAACAGAACTCTGTTAGCCAAGCAGAGGTTATCCAATTCATTTAATGACAACAAACGAATACTGCAGGGCACTCGTCGGCTTCAAACATAACCATTCTCGCTGTTTGCTTTAACAGAACACGATGTTGTTCGTTTTATAAAAACAGAACACTTTCATAACAGCGCAAAATGCATCAATCACACCTCACACAGCAAAAGCTTGGCGAAGCTTGCTTGCTTTTTGCATTCCCTTTTGTGCGTAATTTTTTTTTGTTTTTATATATATATAGTTATATATATATAGTTTTAGTATATTTAGTTGCATTGTTGCTGCTTTTTTTTAATTGTTTGCTTAGCAACGCCTAATGCCTAAAAACTAGAGAAAACGGCATAACACCAAGCGTTCTGCTGTTGTTTACAAAAAATTTCCAGTCATTGCATTC
>OY282641.1:127144568-127164568 GCA_958299015.1 Tetanocera ferruginea | reverse complement strand
CATATATTTGGGTTTCTGAACTTTGTTGCCAAAATAGCAACAGCAACAACAACAAAAACAAATATATGGCAACTTTAAAACTGCTCTCAAGAGCTTGAATATCATGCTTGATTTTAAGCTATTTGCTTTACATCTGAAGAAGCTTCATTGTTGCAGTTGTTGTTGTTGTTGTTGTTGTTGTTATTAAAGCTGTTCTTATTGTTGTTGCTGCCAGCTAAGTCAACTCTTGATAAAACGTTTGCAATATTGCTGCATCGCACCCTTGTTGATGCTTTTGATGCTGTTGCTGTTGCTGTTGTTGCCAGCAGCATGGCATGCAGTAACTTTTATGCATGTGGCTTCAATAAATCTTATCCAACCAGCAGCAATAGCAACAACAGCAGCCTTGAATGGCACTTGAGCAGTATCTGTTGCTGTTGTTGTTTTTGTTGTTCTTAAAGTTTGCTCAAGCTTAACTACATCATCATCAACAGCAGCACCAACATAGCAGCTTCAATTTTTACGAAAGTAAAAGTTCACCATCTAGCATCTGTCGGAATGCTCATGTTTCCCGTTTCACATGTGCTGTGCGTTCTCTGACTATGAAAATTTAAGTCATTTCAATAGAATTTATCATCGACCTCGGTTATAACTAAAATTTTTAAGCACAGATTTGGTAATTCTAAAATTACCAAATTGCATTTTGATTCTTGAATTAATTTGAGTCTTTGTGAAGATATGCATAAAATTGCTACTCTAACCGCTCGAGTCACTGGCAGTCGTTGCTTGGCACGCTATAACTAGCTACTAGATTTTAATTATTTTATACAGAAGTTGGCTTACATAGTTGAGATAACTATAAATTGTAGTTTTTATTTCATATCTTTATATCGTTTGCCATAAATTAAACAACTAAGACGAGTCATTTAAATTCCACATTTTGAAATTCCATTTTTGGTTACAGTTAATTTTGGTTTTGGCATTTAATCAACACCATCTGCCGAATAATATAAATACTTATAAGTTAAAGAGATGCTTAAATAAAGCCCCATGTGGTATCTGTATGTGGCCTTGAAAGTTTTGAGCTGCAATTTTCGCTATCAGTGTGTGTAATAAATGTTAAATATTTAATTAAGATTACGTAGACATTTTTACAAAAACAAGTTTTTCGAATTTTTACTGCTTCTAGAAATAAACGCGCGAGAACGTCTTCATTAAAATATTGAAGTGTTATCTATGAAGACATACCCAGACCACTTCGAAAGTAATATTGCTGTGAGTAACTCTATGAATTCCTAGCTATTGATTTTGGTGCTTAAATGTAGAACGCATTAGTATGCATCATTAATTTGGGCTTATTTTTGTTTAACAAGTATCACCCAGGATCGAAATTCTTCCAATTTTCTGTTTGCATTTTTATAATTGTTTGCATGCATACTCGGCATGCAAGGTTAAGTGTGTGGCTTAGCATACTCGGAGCCCGAGTTCGATCCTCAGTCGCGGCGAAGAGTTTTTTTCAATAAAAAAATTTTTCTGATCGGTCATCACTTCTCTGCAGAATTGCCATTGTCTGAGAGAAAATAATGCCATGTAAAGCTTCTTGAGAACATGAACTTTAGCCGTTCGGAGTTGGCATAAAACATGTATGTCCAGTTCTCGGTCTATTGTGTGCAAACATTTAATAACACACACAACACAATTGATCATAAGAAGCTCGGCCAAAGCCCTTTCAAGGGCTGAAATGGACAATTTGTATTTTTTTTTTGTATTTTTATAAAAATGCAAATTTGAATTTTTGTTTTTTTTACAAAAAAAAAAAATTATTTTTACACCATATATTGAGAAAAGCTTATATTTTGTGATCCCTTTTTACAAAGAAAAATTTAAAAACAAGTTAAGAAAGTCTAAAGTCGGTCTAGGCCGACTATGAAATACCCTAAGCCTACTTATTAAAAAAAAAAAAAAAATAATATTATTGAAAATGGGCGTGTCCGTGGGCGAATGAAGCCTTTATTTTATTTGCATTTAAATGTAGAAAGAAAATTTACACATACCAAGTTTTATTCCTGTAGCTCACAGTTAATGCCTCTATTATGCTTTCGCTATGGGAGGTTGGCGTGTTCATAGACGGATTACTCCCAATTTTTGAACACACCTTAGTTTTGGTATAAAATACAAACATACCAAATTTGATCTCTCTACACTGAAAAAAAACACATACCTTGCTCCGGTAAAAAATTTCTCTATTTTTGATAATAGCAATTTTCTCTTTTTCAAATAAAATTTTCTTCAATTAGAATAAATTTTCACATTTTCGTAGAAATATTTCTTTACTTTTAGGAAATGGAAACATTTCAATGTCTCTAATAATGATAAGTATTTTTCTCGCACAAAAAATTTCTCATTTATAGAGAAATTTTATTGAAAATGAAAAACTTTTCTTATATTTTGATAAAAAATTCACTATGAGAAGTATTTTCTTCAATAAAAACAAATATTTTCTCAAAAAAAACAAATATTTTTCTCTAAAAATGATATATTTTTCTATTTCATGGTAGCTTTTTATCATTTTTAGAGAATTTTTAGTATCGCAATTAGAGAATAGCATTCTCTGGAGCAAAGTCTATACCATTTTTCTCTAAATATGATGCCTTTTTTATCATATTCCGAGACACTTTTTTCTGAGTGTATGACAAACATAAACTTATATATTGAGTTGTAAGATTTTTGGGTTGTATGGGAGGTAGGCGTGTCCTTGGGTGGATGACATCCATTTTCCAAAATCGTCTTTGTTTTGCCATAAAAAACATACGTGTAAAATTTTATATCTGTAGATTAAACAGCGGCTTATTTATTCCGTTTTCAATTTTTGGGTTGTATGGGAGGTGGGCGTGTCCGTGGGCGAATGACATCCATTTTTCCAAAACATCTTTGTGTTGATAAAAAACACATACATACCTAATATTATTGTTGTAGGTTAATTATGAGCTTATTTATGCAGTTTTCAATTATTGCGTTATATGGGAGGTAGGCGTGTCCGTGAGCGGATGATGTCCATTTTTCAAAACCATCTTTGTTTTGTCATAAAAAACTTACGTTTCAAATTTTATCTCTGTAGGTTTAACAGAGGCTTATTTATTCCGTTTTCAATTTTTGGGTTGTATGGGAGGTGTGCGTGTCCGTGGGCGAATGACACCCATTTTTCCAAAACATGTTGATAAAAAATACATACATACCTAATTTTATTGTTGTAGGCTAATTATGAGCTTATTAATAGTGTTTTCAATTTTTGCGTTATATGGGAGGTAGGTGCGTCCGTGGGCGGATTCCAAAAATATTTAATAAAGCAGATCCTTGGGGTCAAGTGACCATGTGTACCAAGTTTCATCCAATTATCTCAACTCCTTCTTCTTATCCTGTGTATACGGACAACACACAGACGGACGGACGGACGGACGGACAGACGGACATGAATAGCTCGACTCACGTGATGACGCTGATCAAGAATATATATACTTTTCTATACCGGACTCGCTTCGTTCTATGCGTTACAAACGTTTGCACAAAGTTAATATACCCTGACCTTTCAGGTTTAGGGTATAATTAACAAAAAAGCAACGGTAAAATTTTTATAAATTTTCTTTTGTTATCTAATAAGACTTAAATACAAAAATAAAATAAATTGAATTTTTAAAAAAATGGCGAAGATATTGCCTTTCCAATTTAGAACATTCAATTTTAGACAGTTTTTTTTCGCTCTCTTGGCATTTGGTTGAAATACGAGCTTAATAACTAACGACAATATTAAGAAAAATCATTTAGAATACTTTTGGTTTGAGCTTGACAGTGATTGTTATCACATATCGATGAAAATTTAACATACTTTAAGAAATAATAAGATAAATTTAAAAACTTTTAAAATTCAAGCAAGATATTAACAGTGAAAGTTAAATTTTTGAATTAAAACCCCATTTTTTACAAACTTGACAATTGAAAATAACAATAAAACTAAATTTTTTGAGTAAATTTTTACTTTTGAGTAAAACTCAAATTCGACAAACTCAAAAGCTCTCTTCCAACCAAATTTTATATTGATCAAAAAGCAAGTTTTTTTTACAATATTTTTATTTCTATCTTATAGGGTTGAGTATCCCATAATACCCTCCATCAGACATTCTGCACATCTGTGTAAAAGTATCTATCTAATGACATTTGTTTCATTTCCCTTGTTCTAAATAATACCAAAAATGGGTATAAGTTTCAATGTTCACGTATTAATATATAAGATTTTAAAGTAAGGAATAAGAACAATTCTGTTTTTTAGTAAAATATTTTTTAGGAAGATAGATAAGTAGAATAATATGAAAAAATCCATCAAATCTCTTCAGAGCATTTGTCAACTGGAATGAAAAGTGACAGTTGACAATTGCTCATAGTATGAAATTTTTATTTTGCAGTGTTCATTCATACATATCCTAGACTCAATTTTGAAGGGAATTATCTTGTGTACAATTTTGTTAAAATCATATTTTCTGTTCGAAAAAAAGGAGCGAAGATATTGGCGAATGACTAGTTTCGGTGAACTTTGAACCCGAATATCTTTAAGCGCGTACATGATATCTAGGGAACTCTTGATAGGTTGTTAGTTACGTCTTGATTTAGAGGTTTGTATCAAAAAAATTGGGACCTAATGTTTTCTTGCAAGCACCTGTTGTACAGCCGTTTTACGGCTTTTTGCTTACACAGTTTCATGTTTGCCTGTTGTACATCTTTAGCAAAAAAATTTTCATTTTTATACTTTTTTTTCATTTATAAAAATATACGTCTAGAAGTTACACCAGAGAAGTGTGCCGAATAATGGTTAAGCCTTTGATTTTATGCTCTTGGTGGCACGGGTTATGAGATATGTTAGACATCCCCCAAGCTCTGAATATTATCCTCGTTTCACTAGAAAAACTTTGAAACATGGTGGATTCAGAATAGTGACAAAACGATGTATTCCTACTACGGGTTTGGTCGAATAAAAACGGGATTCAAAACATAAAGTTCCAACATATTTATGTAAATAATTGCTTAATATAATGCTAACTTACGCTGAGTTCGAGATGTCACCATAATGGATAATGCAACAGGATAACCATCCTAAGTAAACAAGCAAAGAGGCACAAAATTGGTCATGGAGAGTTCTGAAGATTGGCCCGATGTGAACCTGATCGAAAATCTTTAGGCTGTTATGAAAAAAGACGCTAAGTCAAAGAATTTTCGGAAGTTATGGGGTGTTGTTGAACGGAACTCGAGAGTAGATCGTTTCGCATGGGTATACTTTTGAATGTCTTTAACAGAATTAAGAGCAACGGTCTGTGAAAATGATTCTTTATTTAGACTTCATCATCTCTAAATAAAATAAATTTCATATTTATTAAATTACGATCATTAAATAAATAAAGTTTTTGTCCGCAGCTCCTTTAAATATTAAATAGTTGCGTCCCAAAAAGTTTTCTCTGTAAATCAAGTGTTTCCAGAAACATAGAGATGAGCCAACTTTATCTGAAATTAATATTAAAAATCTTCAAAATATATCCAAACAGAAATGTTGAAATGCTGCTTACACTGAGAAAACTGTGCGCTTCTAACGTTTATTTTAGTTCATTTGATTATCTTTAATAAACATTTTAACTTGAGCTTTTAAAACGTTCGTTTGATATTTTAGAATAAAAATTTTAAAAATTGCATGAAATTCTTCTAAAATGTTAATTTTAACAAATCAAACGCACGTTTTAAACGCTGATTTTAAAGTGTTAATTTTTTGAAAATCAAACGAATGTTTACAAAGATAATTTTAAAATGTCCGTTTTTAAAATGGAAATAAACGTTAGAGGAGCAAAATCTGGGTTAAACGTTTTCAAAAGTAGCACGCTATCTGCTTTTCGTGCTACGAAACTTTTTCACAGTTTTTTCTGTGTGAATTCTTTGAAATTTTGGCTGAACAGTGAAATAATTGCATAATTTTCACTCTCCTTGAAATAATTTATCTTTATGAGCTGATTATTATTTAAACACTTCAAAGAAACATTTCCACATCACTTATAAACATGTAAATGGCGCTTAAATGCCAGTTTCTCTCAGTAACAGGCGGACGTGTAAATAGCTCTTTAATGACATTCAGAAGCGATGAGAGGAAAAAGAAACAATGAGCACATTCAGCAGACTCAAGTAGTCAAGTTGGTAGTATTTAATGGAGAAAAAAAAAATTGTAGACATCATTGTCAAAACTGTTGACAAAGATTTGTTTGTACAGTTTTTTACTTGCATGACAGTTAACATTATTAAAAAGTCCATCGATTATGGGTCAATTCTAAAGCGCAGTACCAGGTCTGTGCAAATTGACTGAAAAACTCAAGAGAAAAAGAACGGCTTGCATGGGAATCCTTTAAAAAACATAATATAGCAAGTTCGGGCGTCTAGTGATGCGAAGAATATGAAAAAACGCTGGAGAATTAAATGTCTTCGGTATTTGAAACTAGTAGGGACCAAAACTCATTTTATTTTTGCGCATGTATTTTGACACATGCAGGTTTGGCAAGTTTTGAAAAGAAACAATATTTGTAACTCAAAAACTCTAAAAAAATGTGAATAAAAGACAATATTTTGGAATGATGACCTTTAGTTTCCAGAGATCTATTTTTCGTTGATTGGTATGGTCACGAAATTTAAAGCCTCAGTCACTCTGAACATTTTTTCCAAAGAAATCTTGACAAAAAAATCCAATCAGATACAACTACAAACCAAGATACAAACCACAAAATACGAAATTAAACCAGAGAGCCTTCCTTTGGAGGCAAAATTATAAAAAAAATTGTAAATAATGGCGTGCTTAATAAACTTAATAAACTAATAACGCAGTTCAATTCCCCAAAACCGTAATTTTGTAAAACCTTCCATTTTGAGCATACTTTTGGTATAAATAAAAACTATCACAGTAGTATTGGCTATTCTTGATTGGCTCACCGTCTGTTTCTTTTTAATTTTGGTAGAAAAACTTTGTAAATTTTTTCTTTAATGTAAGCTTTAAAATTCTGCACATATGTATGTCTAATGAAGTAATTTTTTTATAGTTCCTTATAATTTTTTTGACTGGAAAAAATATTTAAATAAAAATGTAAATGTATATTTTGAAGTTTTTAAATAACTTTTTAAAACTTTTTATCACTATTAAAAAGAAGAGAACATGATCTTAAATATTAAAGAAAGCCTCTCAAAGACATTATTTAAAAGAAAAAAATTTCAGTTTTTGCCCATTTCCACATTTTGAAAATTTGTTCAGGCATTTATTTTAAAAAATTTGGCGGATTTACAGACAGAAAAAAGGGAGAGACAAAAAATAAGCTTAATGTTACCCGTTTGTAAATTTCACTTACTTCAAAAGTTTTCTGATGTTTCAGATGTGAAACCGAAATATTCAGAAATAATATCAGAAATAATATTCAGAAATAATATCAGAAATATTTTTATATATCTGCAATTTTTACGGCGATTTAATAATGAAATAAATATTCCAAGTTCTAGTTTTGAACAAATGTTATTCTCTGAGAGGTTGAATAGTTGAAGTTACGGTTATAAAATGAGGCAAAACGAAAAAATTGCATTTATAAAAATCTCGTGTTTATATATTCCCAATCGATTTCATTGGAATTTTGTGAATTTGTGTAACTGGTTTCAATTTGAAACATAGAATAGTTGGAGACTCGTTAGATGCAGCTGTTGTAGAGATGTTTATTTTTTTATAAATTTAACGAATTTTTATTTTTTTTACATATTTTTCCAAACATTGTAACCCTTTAAGTTGTCACAAGTACTAGGGTCTGCCAAAAGAAACATTTGTCGAATTTCATAGTTGCTCAATCTTTTTTGGAAAGCTTTTGGGTTAAGGTATTTTTGAGATTTTTTTTTAAATTTTTTGGAAAATGGTTATAGAATGCGCTAATAGGATTTTTAGCAAAACTAATTTTTTTTCAGAAAATTTTCAATTTTTTTTAGTCTGGCTGATTTTTTCCAAAAACAAATGTCCAAACTTTATTCAAATATATATTAGCAAGAGGTTTCGCCAATTTCTTTGGTCTTTAGGGCAACATATTATTAAATTTTTTCGTAAAATTTCCATAAATTTTTTAAAAAACGTTTCAAAACTTTAAAAGAACTCCATCAAAACGAAAAAATTTTTAATGTAGTTAGAAATATGGAAAAGTTCTTAGCAATTTGAAAAATAGAAATCTTGATTTTACTCTTGTGTCCAAAAATGACCAAAAAAAATTTTCAAATTTTTTGTTTTAGGTACATTATACTAAAGTTTGGAAATTTTTTTTTTCGAAAAAATTACTCAAATACTAAGAATATGTTGTTATTGACATGCTTATGTTTGATATTTAAAAATTATCGAGAAAAACCTGAGTAAAAATTCAATAGTATTTTCCAAAAAATTTGAAAAAATTTACAAAAATAGTTTAACACATACATTCAGAAAAAAGCTTCTTAGAAGATTATAAAATTGGCATCATATTTAGAGCAAAATGGCATAGACTTTGCTCCAGATATTATTTTTCTCTAAATGTGATCCTTAAAAATTCCCTAAAAATGATAAAAAGCTTCTATGAAAAAGAGAAATACATAAAAGTATATTGTGTTTAGAGAAAAATAGTTTTTATTTTTGAGAAAATATTTGTTTTTATTGAAGAAAATACTTGTCATATAGCCCGTTTCAAAAGAGAAGAACAATTTCGCGCATGTTTGAGAATAAGAAAATAATTTTGAGAGCGTTCTTCATTCTGATTCGTCGACATTAAAAAAAAAATTGAATATTCTCTGAGCAGAAAAATTAATGAAAAAAAATTAATGTATATTCCTGAATTTTGTTGTTCATCGCAACTGCGCTGCGGAAGTACTGAATTTTATTTTTCGAAATCAACCAATCAAAATTGAAAAAAAGGGGGCGTCAAAAAAAAATTTGTTAGCCGAAATTTCACTTCACAATTTTTTCTTGAGAAAATAATATATTTTTTATGTAATTTTGTATTTGATTTCTCTCACAAGATGCAGGTTGCTGCAGGTTGTCGGTGCAACACCGTACTAGTGCGATCATTTGTTCTGAATGTTTGCGCATTTAAATAAATAGAAAAATAGTAAAAAACACTCAAAAAAAGCATAAAGTTCAGCGAGCAGTACAAAAAGAGCAAGAAATTACGCTCTAAAAAATTTTCTAGCTTTAAAAATAATTTCTCACTGCGCATCGAAAAATGAAACTAAAAAATGTTCTTCTCTTTTGAAACGGGCTATAATAAATTTTTTTTAAAAAAATATAAAAACAATTTTTCATTTTTAATGAATTTTTCTCTTTAAATGAGAATTTTTTTGTACGAGAAAAATATTTCGATGATATTTCTATTATATTTATTTTTTAATATATAAATATTAAAAAATAAATTTAATAGAAATATCATCGAAAATTTGAAAATTATTTATAATATGAATTTGAAAAATAGAAAATGGCCGTTATCGAAAATAGAGAAATTTTTTATCGACGAAAGATATGTGTTTTTTCTGAGCTATGTGCTTTAAAAAAGAGCTTCAGCAAAAAAAAAAAATATTTTATGAGACATCTTTTTATCTATTTAGGCATAGGAAAAACAGTTAAGAACCATTTTCTTACGTGTCTCTCAACCGATTTTAAAATTTTTTTTTAATGAATCAGAGTACAGAGAAGGCGTGCATCGACTACTTTTAAGAGTTTTTTTGCCAAATTTTTATGAAAAACATTTTTTTCACATTAATTTTGTATCGAATAAACAGATAATGTATGTGATAAGTTCGATTTTCGGACACTTTCCAACTGTAGTACTAATAAGTTCGTGTAAGTTCAGTTTTTTTTTGTGTCTGATTTTTATTTGGGAGCGGAGAACGTTCCACATATGATTGTGCTCAATAAGGTTAAAAAAACTGCAGGAAATGTCTGCCCCGGTCAACTAATTTCTAACAAAAATTAAGGAATGATTAAAATAGGATAAGATAAAATAATTATGTGTTTGTTTTTAATTGTGTTTAAATTTAAATTTATTTAAAAGTTGTATTATTAAGAAAATATTTTCATTAATTTTTCAAATATTCAAAACCATAGATGCCGTGAGAAAAAGACCGAAATTACGGGAATAAAAATGGTTCGGCATCCAGTATTGCACTCCTTAGAAGCTCACTTATAAGCAATCTTAAGAACTACAAAAAGAGTTGAGCTCACTTATATTAATATCATAATGACAATAATCAAAGTGCGCTGAATGCGCCCAGTGACAACAAATATTTTCCGACTTGTGCCAACATGAAAGTGACAACTTAAATACACATACATTAACGACAATTGAAACAGGTTCTTTTGCTTCAACAATACTCAATTACATGCAGGCCAGCTCTTCAATCAAGCACACTTCCAGCTAAAACAATAACAACAACAACAACAACAACACCGATTACAAACGAAAACAGCTGTTTTTTTAAAGCAGAACAACGATGATTGACTGACATTAAAATGACTCTTGAGCGCCATTCTTTAGCAGTTTATTTTATATTTTTTTCACGCTTCAGCTTCTTTATGTAGATTTCTTATATTTTACACACACCAGCAGCTGCGAAATTCGTTGTCAATCTTCGCTCTTTTCTCGTCATCCTTAGATTTTGCGGTTTTATGATGCAACTCGACGACCTTGCAGAGGTTTTGTTTATTATTTTTTTTTTTTAGTCTTAAATGGTTTTTGCTCTTGAGTTGGTAGAGTAGCAGCGTAGCTCTACTCCTGCCAGCAATGAAGCGTACATCCACTTGTTTAACTTGCTGACAACTTGTGTTTTTTTATTTTTTTTTTTTTTTTTTTTTGTAAATATGCTGCAGTTGGCGCCCTTGAATAAAACATCTTAAAGTCGAGTATCTTGTATCTCAACTCTTCAGTGCGTTTGCAAACCACAAATTATTCAAAGTAAAATAATTATGTACTTGTTTGCCTTTGAAGTGCGACACTTAATATTTATTTACAGTAGTTTTAATAAGTCTTCCTACTTTATTGGGGCTCTGGGTTTATTCGTTTTTGTTTTTGCTTTTGTTTTTTTGTTTTTTTTTATGGTCACTTTCACCTTCTAAGCTACTGAAGCACAGTCACAGCGTGGCGTCTTCTTCAAAGTCTGAAATTTTAATATCAGCTCTTTATGGCATAATTTGGCTTAGTATCAAATAGCAAAAGAGCAACAGTAACAACAACAACAACAACAACAACAACAACAACAACATTAACATCAGCAGTGGCAGCAACAAAGTTGGCTAATAAATTCGCCGCTTGAAAGTTCAAAAATGAACTTGAAGAAAATTAAGGCAAACTTATAACTAAGTTGAATTTTGTGTGTTGACGTGCCATAAATACCGTTATAAAATTAATAGCCGCTTTGTATGTGCTGTTTCAAGCGTTACCGTCCATCCTCTTCGTCGTCGCTCTCCAACGTCGCAGCGTCGTAACGCAATTTTCTATTTCAACAATAAAATTGAAAACTGACAAAAAAGGAAAACTTCTTAATTTGTTAATAATTGCCAACTTTGGCGAGCTATTAATTTAAGATTTTTCGCCTTAAATGTGAAGAAAGGCGGTTTTGTCTAGCAGCTATTTAAATAGAATTAATGAGGCGTAAGTAATGAGCTTGGTTTGTTGTTTCTTTTTCTTTCTCTCTCTCTCTGTGCGAATAACTGACTATCGTAAAATGACATCGTGGTAAGTTTTGTCAAAGTATTAAATGGAATTGAAAATAGTATTGAAGCGGAAAAACACTTTCATTTTCGAATTGGCGGTAATCTATGTGGTTTAAATGTATCTATGTAGAAGTAGTCAAAATTTTCTTCATTGTAAATTTTGGTTGTAATGGTTTTTGTATGATTTAAAGTAAAATCATTTAAGATAGAACCTAAAGGTTAGTTATCTCTGAATTGAAACTTAAAGGATAGGAAACGGTAAAATACAGATATTACTGATTATGTTATTCATTTATGTTAAGAGTTTATTTCTGTACACTTAAGTTAAAGATGTATTCTATTCATTGGGTAGTTTATCTGTTCTCTTTTTGTATAAAGTGCGACATTTGAGCTTCAAATTTGAAAGCTAGGAAGCTCTATGTTCAACATGAGTTTTATAATAATTTCGTTATACTCTTTAACAATGACATTATTGGCCGTAAAAAGCTCGAACTCAGTGCTGGATTCCCACCAAGTTAAGTTACCACATAAAGTCGTTGGTGACCTTTCCATTCAAAGGATGTATTAAATGGCAACGATCACCCAAACCTTATTATTTTGAAAATAAATTAAGAGAACTTAAAACTAACCAAGTAAACCAAACGTATCTATTTTGTATCTATATCATTCGTATCTACTAATATCATTTGTGAAGTTTTTTGAATAGAAAAGTGCGTTTTTGCCTCATAGAAATGTACATTTTAAGCTTAAATGGCGTAAAAACAACTTTTTTTTCATTAATTTCTTTTTACCTAATAAAAAACATTAAAAAACTTACCACTTTTGTTCTTAATTGATTTAAAGTTAAAATTTTAACAAAAATTGCTTATTTTTTATGTTATGTAAGTATCAATGCTTATGGTATGAATATTTGATACATATAAAAAATCAAATCCTTAGGAATGTTTTGACCTAAGTATTTCTCTCATAGTGACAACAAGCATTGAAGCTGTTAACCAACGTCTTATCCTTTGCTCCGGGTACATGCCCTGTGAAGATATGAACCCAACAGTGCAAACAGTCCGCGAGTTGGCAAACCATGCTGAAAAGAGCAGAACACTCCTGGTCATTGGTTGCGACGCTTACGCTTATAACTCACTATGAGGTAGTGCCGACATCAATAAAAGAGGTGAGTCTATTTTCGAATTTCTTCTTTCCACAGATCTTTTTCTATGCAATAGTGGCAATAGGCCAAATTTTCAGTATGAATCGAAGGAAAGAGATAATCGACCTAACTGGCTCACTACCACAGAGAATAAGTTATAGTTGATAGTTGATAGCTGGGAAGTGCCTCGAAAGAAGTAGATTTCCTACCACTTTAAGATTCTCTTTACTATAAATTGCGACCCTTATATCGGGAAATTTAGAAACCCCGTGGAAACTTACTAGGAAATCTATTGAGTCTGGATCACCAACAATGATGTATCTATGTACCAAGCAATCGAGTTAATAACAGAAAAAAATTAACAAGGCTTTTAAGAAATTCTGCCTTAAGTCTCAGTCAAAATCCTACCAATGCAAATTGGATCATGAACAGAATTTAGTCAAGAAATGCTATTGTTTTTTATTTATGGAAACACTTTTCAAGGTTGCAAATATCGGGACCAAAACTGAATTACCAGTTACTTAGAAAGGATACAGAATGTTACCAGAAACTTTACAGGATCCTTACAAGTCTGCGGAACCAGATAGAGGTGGCTTAAGGTTATCTTCATCGTTTGCCTCAGAATAGGCAATGTTCCGAAAATCTGAAAAAAGTGAGAGAAGTAATGATCCCCAAGGCAGGGAAACCGATGCACACTACACCAAAATATAAAACGCCTTTTGGTCTTTCATCGATCCTGATAAAAACCTTAATAGAGAATCATAGATCTCCGCATAAGAGAATCTTTGAACGATACTAACCTAACTAGTGCACAACACGCATACCCTAAAGGTAGATCAGTGGAGACAGCACTGCACGATGTGATTTCGTACATTGAAGAAACCTGTCAGCGCAATGAATACACTTTAGCAACGTTTTTAAAAATCCTTTTAACTAGTAGTAAACGTATGTTGAGGGCAATAAAATAGATATCAATATGGGCAGGAACGAATGACCTGGCTGTGAATTGAATCATGAGTGAACACGTTCTGTTCACAAGAAGAAAAAAATTACACAGCTTCACACTGCCGAAACTAAATGGAGTAACTCTGAAGCTCTCCAATGAAGCTTAATATCTTGGAACTGTACTTGATAACAGGTTCAGTTGGAAACGCAACACATGGTCAAGAAAGAAAATATCACTATGCGCCCTTTATGCCAAAAAACCTTCGGTAAAAATGGGCCTGCGACCACATATCATGCACTGAATGTACGCAGCAATCGTCAGAACCATTGTTACCTACGGCCCTCTGGTGTGGTGGATACAGATCTTCGCCACAGGCAAGTCTTGAAATGCTACATCTTCTTTCCATCATGTCTTCCAAAATAATTGCATGGCAAAACTTAACCATCGGATCCCAGCCTAAGAATCTAAGGACCTGATCTCAAAATAGAAAAAACCTTTTCCATAACAATGCATTCTTTAAACAAAACTAATACATTATTGTAACGTACTAAGATATACGGAAAAGTTAATGGAACGGGTTCGCACATTTGGTGAATCGATTATAGTGAAAAATCATGATAATCATGACTACAGATGAGTTACTGTAGTAGTCAACGAAACAGCTGTCAAAAAGGTAATAAATTTAAATATTTGTTACGTATACGCCATGATAGCCAATTGTGTATTTAAAGGAAAATGAATGATATCGTAATGGTCTTATTTGAACGAAAGTAAGAAAAAGTAACAATGCAGAATTTTTATTTTAAGCAGGTACTTTCACGAGAATTTATCAAACCTAAGTTCCAAAACGAGGACCTCAAAAAAGTTGCAGTGTTAGGTACTAATAAAAGAAAAAAACACTGAAAATTATAAATTATATACATTTTCATAAAAAAAAACCATCATAAACTGATCATGTGTACCTTTACATAAGCTCCAAGTAATTGTGCATAGCTTGAGTGTATTCATACACAACGGAATACACACACACACACACACACACACACACACACACACAAAAGCCATAAACAACAACCCTGCCAACATTTTCAATCATCTCAGAATCGCTAGCGAATCGTTTGGAAGATTGAGACAATTGCCTGCTTTGAGCTTTTTTGAGAGTCATCCGGGTATCGCTAAATGTATGCAACTGAGGCCATAAAGGTTATTCACCAACGAATCGCCGAAAAGGATCTTAAATGACTCACTGAAAAGAGTCACACACGTATCGTCGAGAAAGATCTTAAGTGATTCGCCGAGACGATTTGCCAATGAATCACCGTGAGAGTTCTCAAGCGTTACGCCAGAAAGAGTTGCACACGAATCGGCAGATGGGCTCTCAAACGATTCACCTATAAGATTGGACAGCAAAGTGCTTTTAGTGGTTCTCAGCGATTTGTTGCAAAGCCTCTTGCACAAATTGTTTTATAATCAATTTTAAATTATAGACTTAACTAACAGACGTTGTTCTGACACAAGTCAACGCATTTTTTTAAAATTTCAACTTTTTGTTTAGTTTCAACGAATTTCGCAAAGCTTGCTTATTATTCCAATGATCGATTTTGAAAAGTTAAAAAGCGAAGGAAGATTTAAAAAATTTTTCTGAATCGTATATTCATTCCTTAGGCGCTCAAAGAGCAATCCATCTTCAAACGATCCCCGGAATGGGTAAAAAAAAAAATTTTGAAAATGTCTTGTGATTCGCGTTTTCATTCCTTGGGCGAACCGTATCTATGCATAAAGCTCTACGAAATAATCGTACAGCTGCAATAAAAATTTGGCGAATTACAAAAATCATTTAAATTAATGTTTTTGTAAAGACCCAATAAACCACTAGCGGACTCGGTTTAGTTTCGAATTAGTAATGAAACCGAGAACTTGGATCAGATATCTCGTATTCGATTCGAATTCAAAACGAGTCCGCAATCTCGTAAAATAAAATAAATTTTTATATATCTGCAATTAATCATCGCAACATTGATTTTTTCTTTTTAAATTCGTGATCCCTTCAGATTTTTTAAAAAATAGAGTAAAAAACACCAAAAGCAAAAAAAAAAACTGATAAGTATTTTGTCTGAGCTGGAAGTCGAACCCACTTCCTCAAACGTTTGTTTTCATAATTATAATCAAGCAAATTACGCCGCTTCAAAACAATATCTGCGATAGGCTAGTGGATAACGTAGCAGATAACGTGGCATCCGGGGGACGTGGGTACGAATCCTGAATATGTATATTTTTTTTCTTTTTTATTACAATAATAATCTTATAATCTTTTATCATAATAATCGATTTGCGTAAGACACGAATTTATTAAAAAATTTTAATTTAAAAAAAAATTGCCAAAATTATTCGAAAACGATTTCCTAATGTTGAAATTCTCGCTTCGGTAGTGATTCGATTATGATAAAAAATCTCGCTTCGAGAATGAAATGTGCATTTCTCCCGCCCTTGGGTTCATTAGCAAAACATTTTCGAACTTCGTTTTCGAAATAAATGTCCGAGATCTCAGATTTACCTCGAATTCGAGGCAAATTCGTTTGGTTTATTGGAGAGTGTTTAAAATTTCTTTGTGTTCCTGTTCATGAACTGAGTGTACTTATATATGAGTCTGTGTATAAAGCACTGTCGTCTGAATGTAACTGTACATAATCTCAGTCAGCTCAAACGTAAGGTCATGAATAAGCACTCTATTTATTTGTAATTTTCACAAATATTGGAACCGTTTAGCCTGTGCCAAAGCATCTTAATAGTTCTCATTCGTTTAAGAACGAACGTTCTTAATCGAATTCGTTTTCATTCGTTTGTGAACGTTTAAAAAAATTTTAATGGCACTTTTTCAAAAAATTCCAAGAAGCCTAAGTAATAATGCACCGCGAAATTCTTTTGTAGAGGATATTAAAATTTCAAAATAATATGTTAACCCGGTTGATCAGTTTTTTTTTTTGTGTGCGATGAACTACCCATAATGAATTAATGAAGTTCATACTGCCAATGTATAAGAACATGCAATTTATGCATTTTTAACTCTTAGCTTATAAACCATTTTTGCTGTCCTTATATTTGTACATGGGTTGTATACATTTTTGTAAATTAACTCATACAGTAATTTAGGTTTCAGTTGTATACGTAACTACATGAGATTCATGCATTGTCTTTGTATGTGCACATGAATTTTATGAAATTTACAGAAAAAGATCAATTTTGACTTCTAGCTGTCATTTTTTTCCAACTCGTGGCATCTGAAGTTTAACCGTCAGTGGCGTAGATAGCTTTTGGTTCTAGGAGGGGTCCGCACAAAAGTAATAATCTGTCATACGCTTAGTTAAAGTAAAACATTCTTTTGAGAGTACTCTCCCCACTAACTTTTCTATAGAATCGATGCTACAAATAAGATCTGTAAAAATAAACTTGATCTGCATCTCTAATGGCAAAAGCAAGTCGCTTTTGAGTTTCAGCCTAAAAATTACTATAAAATTTTCAAAAAAAACTCTTATAACATAATTGCCTTATAACTTTTAAAAAACTAGCTAAAGGAGAATGTCGACCAGAAAAGTTTTCTTGCAAAATTTGGAGATAAAGATTTTTTGGTATCAACTTTTTCTTTATATTATGTAGGTTATGGTTTTTTAAAAGTTTCAAAACAAAGGTCAAAAAAGTACAGAAATATCTTTACCGAATAATTTTTAGATGATAAGTTTTTAAAGTAACAAGGCGCGTAAATCACATGATATTAAATACATGTTTGTTATCATTTCATAATTTTTGACTCGTCTACAATTTTAAACCAATCAAATTTTTTTGTTCAAAGTATTTCGTTAATGTATTTTTGTTGAAGTATTAAAGTATTTTCGAAAGCAATCTTCAAGCCCATAACAGCTGTTTATGGCAGCAGAAATGACATTAACGACAGAATTATAGACTTAGTCGACATTGAAAACGATGCGTTGTGGTACAACCCTGGCTTTAAAAGCGAATCGCATTTGATTTTTTATTAAATCAATCGATCGATAAGAATTGCTTATAAAAAGCGTCGAAATTTTAAAGTAAAGCAATTGTAACTATAGTTACTCTGTATAATACTCTGTGCCATGACTTTTTTTATTTAGATACCAAGTTATTTCTTATCTTAAAATTCTTACGATAATCGCAATAAAGCTTTTAATTTAATAGAATTAATTGGAAACAACTTTAATGTTTGGTAATATTTTTATAGCTCTGGGGCTTATAGCTCTGGATTCCGGACCCGTTGACCACCCCCATATTTACGCCACTGTTAACCATAAAGTGCTGCATATTATGAACTTCGAATACTATACCATTGCCCTGATATTAAATTAACAATTTTTTTACTGAAATCTGGAAAAGTATTATCAAAGCACCAGTATTTGGCGAACTGCGGTTTGAAAAAGAAATCATATCGAATTAGATCTTATTTCTAAAAAATCTTCTTTAGAATTCTTTTAAAAACGTGAAGTTCTGAGAAATTTTATAATTATAATGATTTTTGACAAAATTTTCAAGCAATTATCTCACATGCATGACGATGTATTTGATGATCAGAATAACTTTAATTAAAGCATAACCTAATTTGCTCACTCTTGAATTTGTTTTAGTATTAAATTCAATTTAATTGTCAATAAATACTGTCTGCAGCTTAAAACTTTTTGTCAATATCTGCATAGCGACTGGTTTCAATAAGTTAGTGTCATTCGCATAAACCGAGCAGCGTTGAACTTTGCAAAACCGGTATTTAATGGCACTTTAAATAACTGCCATTCAAATTAAAATAAAAAATTCAAAAATAAAATAATTGTATGCAGCGTATTGTTGATCATGAATAATACCGGTTGACTAAATATACTACTGTCGAATTAAAAATATTCGGCTCGACAACTAAACGCAGACACCAAAAAAATTTGCAATCTTTCAACTGCAGACACTCAACAATATAGCTACAGACACCAACGCATATGTAAACTGCATAACCATCCGTATTAATTTATTAAATATTAAATCAAGCTGAGTAAAATTACGTCTGATTTTAATTTTTGATTTAATTCTCTTCTTGTGCCCAGCAGCAGCAGCAAACAAAAGCTCTTAACAATCACTAACATATTCAACGAATGCAAAGCACAGAGCAGCGAATGCGCACAAAACATATTCGTATCTTATGCTTGCATGCGTTTCAAATTTTATTCAAATCAAAATGTAGTGAGAACAAAAAAAAAAATAGTTTACGAAACTATTAAAGCTCAATTTGCATGAGTTGCTGCGGTTTTGGTTAGAGTTTGCGCAGTGACGGCACGTGTTAGGCAAAAATCTTGCGGTTTTCTAAAATGGTAAAAAAAAAATGGGTGAGCAAGCTAGAAATGTGGTTTACTTCGCACGAACCGCCACTGTGCTCTCTAAGCACTAGCTTCTATAACTACTGTGCAGCGTAGCTACAACTGCTGCTGCTGCTGCTGCTGTTAGTGGCATGAATAATTGTGGAAAAACTATCAAAAAATAGCATTTGTAAAAATTTAAAAAAAGACAGGCAGAGCCACAAAATGTTGAGAGAGAACGCATGGAATTTGTATTTTGACGCATCTAACGCTGTTAAAATGCTTTTTCGGGGGGACATTTTTAGACTTTTTGTTTTAACTTTTTTATGGCAATGCAACTGCTGAGCCACAAACTCAAAGTTGTTGCTTTAACACTAGAGCAACAATGTTTTTTTTTTTTTAATTAAATATATTTAATGAATTTTATTTGACTTTTAAATTTTCAAGTTTGCTAAAGCGGTTTTGTTTTTTTTTTCTTTTCGCCACGTTTGTGTGCACAGAAATATTTAAAATAAACGGTTGTCATGCATCATGTTTTTATTCATAGTTTGCGTGCAGCGTTTTATATTTATTGGTAGGAAATAAATTTAATTTGTTGATATGAATAAAATATTCATTTGGAACTAGTTTTGTCAGTTGGCTGGAGCTTTTTTTTTTTTATATATTCTTCTTTTTTGGTGGTTGTGCAGATTTGAGTTATTTTAATTAAGTGGTTTTTATTTGAATTTCGGGTTTGTCGTATTATTGAAAAGGTTTTGTTTTTATTTTTGTTTTTACCGAAATAACTTTACATAT